>VZTL01071942.1:0-37228 GCA_013400535.1 Scopus umbretta | reverse complement strand
TATCCCAGCTGAAACCAGGATGGCTTATTCATTTCCTGAACTTGGCATCAGGCAGTTTCATGTTTATAATAACAAAAGCAGCCAAGCAAATTGGGTGAGATTACAATGTACTCAAGATAGCTTTATGAGGTGTACTTAGAAATGTGCACTTATATTTACTCTGAACATCAGCTCTTCTGTTGAATATCACTGCATATTTAGAAGGAATTAAAAAGAAAAGCTGTGAAAGGAAGCAGCGCACCTCTACAATGTGTGAGCATCACCCTAATGCAGAGGTCAAAAAGAAGATGCCTGGCAACTCAAAAGAGTCATCTGTAAATTCAGAGTGGATGTAAACACGGGATTAAAAGCAGCTCATCTCTGTGGGGTATCTGAGCAAATCTTAACACAGACCTCACTAACTTGGCCTTTCAGGAGCTCTTGAGACAAACCAGCTGCGGAGCCCCAAAGTCTCTCATGGGACTGTGGTGGGATCATGTGTGCAACACACTCTGAATAGGGCTGGTCCCATGCAAGCTTTGGTCAAATGCCGCATTACCAGACTCTGGTGGAACGTGCAGGGTGAGGACCAGTCCATCCCTTCAAAGCTGAAGTGGTGGCTCTTGGTTTAGAGCTGTATCAGCATCTATCTGGTTGGTGGACATTGGCCTCAGGTGGTGGAGAAGGAGAAAGCATCTCTTCAATGAAACGGGAGCAATGAAGGGTGAGAGCCACCAAAGGGCTCATCACTCCGTATATGAGACTGTAGCAAGTTAGACATTGCACTGATAGAGCTCCGATGAAGCATGCCTCATCTCCAGCTCCACCATGTAAATATCTATGTCCTCCCAAGGCTGCTCTAGACACCAAATTTGCTTTTAATACCATTATGTGGACCCAAGACCATGTCACACCCAGTTTAAGGTGCCTTTTGGGGAATGGGTCCAGGAAAGTTTAGGTCCATGCATGTCAGAGGAAAAATGGCCATCTTTGGACATAAATTGCTCTCCTTTTCTCCTTCCCAAAAAGCAAGCGTGTAAGCAAACCAGCTGAAGGCAAACACTGTGATTTTCCTTGCACTCTTCTAGCTAGGACCTCATGTCATTCAGGGAAAAAAAACAGAAGTGCTCTGCTTCTGGTTGTTTGGCAGCTGCTCACAAGCCTGCCAGAGAAGTGAAGAGTGATGTGCTGGGGAAATCTGACTCCCAGTGGGACAAGGGCCTGCAAGCAAAAAAGAACTGCTGAATATATACACAGAGGAGTTAAATGGTCACCAATGGTCCCCTAAAACTCCAAGGAAAGTATTTGATATGCTTTAAGTGGACAGTTGGGTGAAATTAAGAACGGGAAGCTATAGGCCTTGAAATCAGGGAGCTTTTATTAAGAGTGGAATTTATACTTTCTAATAGCACGCCAGGAGAAAAGCAAAAGCTGTGCAACTTCAAAATTTTAAAACTGGACAAGCCAGAGCCCTAGTAGATGAAACAGCACCAATAAATGAAAGAGAGTCAATAATCCTGCTTGGGGATGGGGTGAAATGTTGGCTTCATGTCATGTGTCTCTTCCATTCCCCACTTCTATGATACTAAAAAAAAAGCCTGACCCAATCCAGGGATTACACGAAGAATGCACTTCAACAAAGGGAAACACATGGCCTTTCTACTCACCATACAACAGCATTCAGGACCAGAAGAGGGGCTGGTCTGAATAGTCAGGATTACATTCCTGGCTGTATCTAGCAAATGCTATGTGGGTTGAGAGGAAAAATGTATGTACCCTTACATTAGAATATTTTCTCTATGTTCTCCTGTAAGCCAGGTGTCAAATGGAGGCAGTGATGGCCATTGAAGCCATTCCTGCTTAACAGCATGTCTGAGACATTATTTCTTCCTGTGTCTATGTGAGAATGGGCTAGTCCCTAGCACAGTGCAGCAATTAGGATATTAATAGTCCTATTACTCTGCACCATCTAGTTTGCTTTAAAATTCATGGTGCAGTTAGCCGAGGTTTGTTCATAACAGGAAAAGTACAGAGATGCAGGAAGACTGAGTTAGAACAGAGCTTTGAAATGCATCAAGCTACCATTTAATTAAAGAAGGGAGCTCTAATATTTTGTTTGAAATGATTACTTATTTATGTACTCCTCAAATAGTGCTATTTTTAAACCAGATTTTGAAGAGAAGACAATTTATATTTTCACATGCAGACAGTCTTAAAGTTAAATGAGCTGCCACCACAGTACTGCCCAAGAGGAGTAGGAAAAGAAAAATCTCCATGTCAGTCCTTCCTGCTCTTCTGCTCCCTCACGGCACCGTGAGTGCTAGAGATCAAAATAGACACCTCAACTTACGCAGCCTTACCAGATTCTCCCCACAGCCCTCCTGCGGCAGCTCATTGCCTGGTGCTGTTAAGACATAGGTTTGGAGGTGCCTGGAGGCAGGTGCCCTTAAGCCTGGGGAGATAGTCAGGAAGGAATTTGGAGGGAGGTTGTGCCTCCTGGTGAGAAAGAAGGGGTTTGAACTCCGAAATTGTGGACTTCCATGGGGTGAGGTGCAGGCAGGACTTCCCTTTTACAGTGCTGAAATTAAACTGAAGGCAAGCCCTGCGTGGAAGGGATGAGCTTCATCCTTCACTCTGATTTTTGCTGAATGCACCGGTGTGAAGTGCAGAGTTAAGCAGGGCACCATTTTATGCCTATTTTTCACTGGTCTGAATAACTACGCAAGTTGCAAGGAAATAAAATGTTGGCTCCAATAGATATTTAAAAACTTCAGTTTTTCTTAGGAGTGGAGTTGAGAAAGGCCTGTGTGGGAAGAACGAATGTTTGCTGTGTTCCCAAATAAATCTGAGCCCAGCCTGAGAGACTCAAAGCCCAGTGGCTTCTTCCAGTTCCTTCCCTAACAAAGGGCTGGACCCAAGTGCACTGAAGTCGAAGAGAGAGACTCTCACTGACATCAAAGGATGTTGAATTGGACCCTCTGAAGAACAGTCTCAGCCCCCTGGCTGAGAAATAATAGCAGAAATAATAGCATGTGATGTACGTGACCAACTGCCACTAACCGACTGCTCGGATTCCAGGCATTAAATACTGCAAAAAGTGAACTCACAAACAATTAATGAAAATATGCCAAAAAAATTCAAAGAAAAATATGTAAGGAAACTGCAATGTGTTTGTGGGTATTCTGTGAGCTGAAAAATATGTTATATTTGTGGAATAAATTAGACCCTGAGAAGTGTTCTTTCAGCTCAGAGTTGTGTGCAATTAAGTCAGCTAATCGAACTAAAGCTTTTTTCCTGTTGCCAAAGGAAGCGGGTAAGTACAGAAACACGGATGAAATGAATTTGGTTTTGCTTTTTAAAATGTGAGTTGCCAATTATATCTTGTTTCAGTCATTCTTGTCGTTTGGCTGATCATTTTTGTTGCTATCTAAACGCTTCAGTTTATTCTCTTACGAATGCTGACAAGCTTTGGTCTGGTCTTTATCCATATCAGACACTGCAAAGCTCATCCAGTCTCTTATCTCCTTCTGATTAGATTACCATAATGCCCTGCCGCAAGGTTTGCCGGGCTGCTTCCTCTGGCAGGGAATGCCACCACTGTGAGAGCATCGCGTGCGGGAGGAAATCCAGTGCATTTTATTCCAACCGCATCATACCTTTTGCTGGCTATAAACAAAAAGGATTAACTAAAAATGGGAATATCTGCAGCTGCGATCCAAATCAATTACAAAATGGGGTAACACCAAGAGCAGGCTTCTCTCTAATATGGTGAGCAACAGCTATGCAGGGGCAGCATAGTAAAGGAAGGAGGGTCAGGCTCAAACCTTTGACTCATGTCTGGTCCTCTCTAGAAGTGTTAGGGCTGCTTGGGGCCTGGTCTGTGTCTCATTTATGGGCTGTCTCAGGAAATCAAAAGGACCCATTCAACTTCGCTGGGAGGATCTGCACTTGGTGGCAAGGAGTGGGGTGTAGGTGGGATTCATTGTTCATGCCTACGATGCAGGATGGTGGCTTCCGATGGTGGTTGAAAAGTGTCTGCCAGGAGCTCTGTGGGTACCTAGGGTTACCTGCACTCAGGCAGCCCACACCTCCAATAAGCCATGCAGAATGAAAGGCAGAGGAACAAAGGGGTTTTGGGGTGCAAACAAGCAAGCTCTGGGGACAGCCGCAGAGGGTTTTCAGACAAGGGATCAGACCGCTAGAGACAGGGAGCATGGAGAAAGATAGGACTCCGGGATAAGCTTCTTGCTTGCCTGTGCCTGTTGGCAACAACCACAGCTGCTCAGTTGCAGATTTGGGTATGAGGGTTACAACTGTATTCATTAAAAACTGGATTCTAGTTCAGCTTCTAAGATGGGATAGCAATAAGAGCTGCTTTAGCTGCTTTAGCTGTCCCACGGCCGGCCAAGCTGCTGAAAGCTCCAGCTCTCCTTACAGGCGGGCGGTTATAAACAGAGGCGGTCATAAATGCTCTCAGACACCTGCCAATTCTGAATCCCGACAAGCAAGCGCCTCTTTGCACCCGAGCATCACAAAGTGCTCTACCAACCTTCACAGACACCCTCTCATAAAGCCTATTTTCCGTCAGGGCACTCAGACACGCTGGATGACTTCTTCAAGGTCACACACGAAACCAGCGCGGCACAGACTGCAGGTTGCTTAAATCCCCACAGATAACACATCGCCTTGCTTCCCCAGCAAGTCCCTGTCACTGAGCATCGGTCTTTGGCCCTCTTTGCCTTTCAGCTGTTCAGCTGACTGCTGCAGCTCTCTGCATGATTGAAATCCTGTTTGATATGGTTCTTTTGCTACTGGTGTTACTTATAAGTGCTCTTGCCTTTAGACCGGACTGTTTTTGGGGTTTTTTTTAATGCATGTTCAGCCTGTGATTTTGGTTCAAGTGCTGTGAGTGTCTTTTGTGCAGCAGGTGCTGCTTAAAATTAGTTGTTTGCCTTGAAATTATACTCTCATCCAGTGATTTTCAGGTGCATCTGTTGTTCCATCAGGGCTGCCGCTTCCAACATCCTTTTGGTGGGCACCACATTTTACCTCTCTCACAGCCAGTGTTTCTTCACTCTATGCAAACTATTTTCTGATTGCCAAGCCTTGCAGACCAATACCTCCCGCTTTTTGTCTGTCACAGACAAAAGGCTACTGAGTGCTGCTCTGAGGCTCATTAAAGTTCCTAGTATCGCTTGTTTAATTTTTTTTTTTTTGCTGTTGTTACCATGTCAAATGTGCTTAGTGTGCGGTGCTGGCTTGCTGCGGTGGTGGGTGTCTGCATGCTCAGCCATGCCTCTGCTGATGGCGGGCGGGAAAGTGCCTGGAGAGGCCTCTGGAAGGAAATCCCTTGGCCTGACTCTGCAGTGCTGGGGGTTTTCATGTCTCTGTCAAGCCTGGGGATGGCCTCTGCACTGCAAGGCAAGCACCTCTACCCATGTCTCTGGGGGTGCCGCAGAGAGATGGGAGGAGAGCAGGCCAATCCGGACTGTGATGCACCGAGGGCCTTTCTGCACAAGGTCGAAACGCTGCAGCAAACACTTGTTGTAAGACCTTGACTTGGCAGAAGTACAGGAGCAGATTTACTGGTGGGGATTAAGTGGGCCTTTGCCATTCCTCTCCATTAACACCATGCAGCACATGGGTGGTGTCACAAGATGACCCAGGAAGCTCTGCAGCTGCCCCCTTTGCAGCTCTATCCAGCTTTGACATCCTGCTCGTGTACTTCTCCAGAAGCCATGCTGGACACTCAGTGAATTCAAGTTCTTCAGTCCAAGGATGGTGTAAACACAGAAAGAAAAAATGCATATTGTCTCAAAACAGCTCTAAAGATGACAAAGGTTGGGTTAGTCTGCCCTGCAAGGATTGTCCTGCAAATCATGGTCTCTTATTTTCAGCTAATGCATTGTATGACATTGTCTCAGCTTCTCTCCCTCAGAATCCTGAACTTCCAGTGCAGCTTTTGATCTTGCACTGGCGATAAGATCTGCCTTGTACACTTGCTTTCAGCTTCTGGGAACTATATTCTGCAAAAGGCACCCCATAGTAGACTTGATGGTCTCAGTCTTGGCTCGGCTCTGCTCTGCTCTGGGGCTTGCAGTACAAGCTAGCCAAAGGCAGAGGGGAAAGGTGGGATGTTTTTTACATAATTATACAACTTAAAATCAGACCTAACAAGGTAAGGAATAAAGTACATAAGAACGGCATAAACTAGTGTCTCTGTCCCTCTTTTTGCCTGCACTGTTCAGGAGCTATTTGGCTTCTTGTGTTCTGGGCTTGTGCATGTACCTAATGCTGCCTGGGTGCAGTCTTCCTTGGCTTCTGTGTTTGTCTTGTGGCACAACAGGGTGCTGGTTCCCTCTGAGTCCCTTTGGCTCTAGTTACAGAGAAATATGAAGCAACAGTGATTTTTCCCTTGTGTCTTCATGCTGCAAAGGAAATGCTGCTTGCCACTTCTACTTGGAATCCATCAAACTGACTGATGAAAAAAACTTTTACTGACGATAATTAGTGCTCACTTGGCTTTTAGCATCCAGGCCCTCAAAGCCCAAGGAAGAGTCGATTTCCCAGAGCACCAAAGTGGTGCACCTGGTCAGGATGGTGGGAGTTAGCCAAGGAGGTGAGCAAGACTTGGTTTACTTGGTTTGGTTTTTTTTGTTGTTGTTGTTGTATTTTTTCAGGGATTTGGTTGGTTCTTGTTTGTTTGTTTAGTAATCAGCTGCTCTTTCTGCTCTACTCTGCACTTTCAAAAGCTTTGCTATACTCTGAGCAGTCCTTGCTGCATTGTCAGCTTCTACCCAGGACTGAGGTGGCTTCCAGAGGTGTCCCTGAGGCTTTTTTTTCTGTTTAGCAAAGATAAAGCTGGGCAGAAAGCTGTGTTCACTGGCTTCAAGGAGCTGATAAGCAATTCCTTCATTGCAAATGAAGTTTTCTTGTTTTCCCTTTGCTGAGAGAGGGTATCCTCCATTCTCAGACACTGCCTGCTGCCAAAGGTAGATTATCTAATTCTGCAGTGCTTTTACCATTTTCTTCCTGCCTTTGCTTTGCTTTACCTGAGGGAAAAGGGCTCATTAGCTTTGTAAAAGCTCAAAGAAGACAGGTCTTAATTGCTGGGAGCAGGTCAGAAGCTATTTGGTGAGCAAAGCTCTAGCCCTTTGCTTGAATACTGCTGCAGCTCATGCAGGCAGGCTCCCTCAATTGTGCTGGAATCTTTGGCTTTTTACAGAATTGTGACAAAAGAGAAATAATTCAGTCCCAGTGACAGAGACCAACAAATATTGCATGTCAAAGCCCATCTCTGCCCCTAATGCTGTTGTTTTGGAATGCAGCCAGTTCTTCCCCCGCAAGCAACCCTTCCTCTCAAGCTGTCATCTGTGTAGGTGAGCTTGTAATCGAGAGGCCTGCGACCCTGCTCAGCAGCAGCAATTTTACAGGGCTGAAATTGTGCTGACTAGGAATGACTTCTGGTGTCTAGCTCTGTGACTGGAGAATCTGGTCTACAGTAGGTGTGGGAGCTTTTTTTTTTTTTTTGGAAAGAAACCTCTGACAGAAGAAATTGGTTTGAGTTCTGGGAAGGATGTTTGTAGGGTTTTTTATTAAATCCAGAGGCCTTTGGAAATATTTTGTCACTACAGGCCACAAAGTTGCATTTTCTTCACATTACTGAAGTGAATAAGAAATCCAAAGGCAGCAACTACTGTGCAAACCCTGCAGCTAATAGCACACAGGCAAACAAGCTGTTCTGGTGGAAGGTGAGCACAGGGAAACAAAAGGAAGAGAAAAACGTAAATGAACGAGATGATGCCAACACAAGAAAAACATCTGAGAAGGAGAGCATCTCCCTTTCTGTTTTGGTGCTAAGGATCTTCTCATTACACGCTGAGGTAACCACACCATATAAAGTATATTCATTGTATATACAGTATGTATGTATATAAAATATATACCATTGAATTTTGCATTGATTTCTTCTAATAACATTCCTGTTTCATGGTTTTATTGTGTTTTAGTGGTCAGAAACTGGGGTTAATGAGACTAAGGCTCAAGCTTACTCAGGTCACATCAGAACTCGGAGAGGAGGGATTTCCCGTGCCCTGAGCTAGTTTAATTCTCTCTCCTCTCTGTTGCAGAGCTCCTAATTTCAGAAATATAGACAGAGAGTTTTCACCTGGGTTTTTATATAGGAAACCACCTAGGCCAATTGTGACCACTCTGGGAGATCGCAAACCCTATGCAAGCTCCTATGTCAGTGTCTTTGGAAGAGAGAGAGGCCAGATGGCCAAATAGCAAGTAGGGCATTAAGAAGCCTCAGGTGTAGTCTCAGGCTCTGCCACAAGCTTGCCCTGAGCCTTTGGACAAAACTCTTCAGTTTTTGGTTTAGTGTTTTTCATCTGCTAAAACACATAAGGCAGCTTACCTGTTTTACCGGAGTGTTAGGAAAATTGATCAGTTCCTATTTTAAGTGTGCTTGGAACAGCTGATGCTAAGCTTCGTTAAAAAGCGACCAAAGATGAAAAATTGAGATAGAAATCACATAAACTGTAGCCACCCATTTGTATTATTATTGATTTCATTTTGCATTTCTAGTGTAATTTATTCTAGAAGGTCTTGGAATAGAAACAACAAACCTTTACATGGTTCTGTCCCATGAGATGATAGACCAGAGATCCAGTATCTGGCTGCACAATGCAGTTATATATATAGATTGCACAATATTACCTCTCCCTGTACCCTTGCCTGGCTCAGGTCTTTAGACCATCAGTGTTACTGCTGAATTGCTGTTGTTACTCCCTTTGCGTAGAGCCAATTGCCTGCCATCGTCCTGTCAGGCACTTATACCTAGTTCTCCTAATGTAATTTATATTAAGCCAATTTATATTACACAGTGAGTGCCTGGTGGAGAAGGTACCCGCAGGAGGCTTATGTGCTGTTTTCCCTCAATGGTATTTAGCTGATCTACTGACAGGTATTACCTCTCCCCATAGGCTTTGCCTCGTTTACATCCTTTGACCATCAAAGCTGCAACAACACACTTTCTCCAAGAATAACCCCTGTTTTTCAGGAATTACTTTGCTGTCCTCTACAGCATATTCTACAGGAATATGGGATAAGTACCTATCACCTGGCCCTCTAGGAACCTCAGGCTGTGCACTTTGATTTTCTCATTTGGTCTCAGATCGGTCCCTGGCCAGATATATTTGCATTTCTATTTATTTTAGTTCTAGTTGCGTTTGCTTTTCCTTCTCTATTGAAGTTTCCAGGAAATGTGCAATTTGCTCAGTTTCTGGAGGTGCCATTCTTTCACCATCTTCCAGCAACAGACCTAACTCTAATTAGGACTTTTGCCTATGTGAGTTAGTTGCTGTTTACATCAGTGGAATTGTGGGATTACATTGGTGGAAAACCAATGTGATGACAGCTCCATCAAATCCTGTAAAGTTTTTGTTGCTGTAATTCAGCTTCCTCACATATTTTTCATATATCTTTTCGTCTTTTAGATCTGTATAGTTCCCTGCTTGCTGGGTGCTTTGGGAGTACTAGGAAACGGGCTAGCAGACAACGCAAAAATGGATGTAAACAGCTTCAAGTCATCTGAACAGGTTGGGAGGGAGTATATAACATGGCCATTCCTTTTACTTGGGAGAGGAACAGGGATAGGTGTTGATATCTGCTGGCTAACACGGAGGAACAGACGTGGCATTAATCCCCTCTTTCTCCTTTTGCCCCCGATTAAATCTATGCCAGGCTATGACATAAACACAATTATATATATATNGGTGTTGATATCTGCTGGCTAACACGGAGGAACAGACGTGGCATTAATCCCCTCTTTCTCCTTTTGCCCCCGATTAAATCTATGCCAGGCTATGACATAAACACAATTATATATATATATATATATATAGACACAATTCTGCCAGGTAAACGTACAGAATCCCTTACAGAGCAAACATGATGAATGATCATTCCCTTATTGCTGTTGTTTAGGAGCTGAACGCACTCCTCTCCTTCTGCCTTGCATCTCTGCAGAGGGGGGCGGTTAAAATGCCTGCTAAAAGGCACTGCCCATCAAACTGGCTGGAAGAAGTTTGACATCCAAAGACATCTGTATGTGATGTCCTCACGTGCTGCAGTCTGCGGCGTGGGTCAGCCAGCCCAGGGAGAAGGTTCAGCCACTTCTTTCTCTTTTGACCTATTTTGTGAGTAACATTTTATGCTTGCCCCTAGTGTTCTCTACCTGACGTAGTACCATGGCAGCCTCAGGGCAGAGAGGGCTTGCATGCCATGGCAGGGGTAGAGATACCCTGCGAAGTCCAGGCCAGCACAAGCCAGAGATGTACCCTTTATTTTTTTTGCTGGCTTTTATTTTCACTCTGTAGAGTTTTCCAGGCTTTGGCTCCCAACCTTACTAAAATAATTATGTGACTTTGCAAAAACAATTCATTTTTCACCACTTCTCCAGCACTGCCAGCTTTTTGTGGCTTTATAGAAAATCTTGTGCTATTTGATGTTTTGCCTAAAGTTACATGTGATTAATCAAAGAAGCTCAGCCTTCACTGAAAAATAAATCCCCAGCTCCGTCCCTGAGCTTTGGGCTGGCTGCAACACGCATGTTTGGCCCTTTCTGCACCTCTCACCGGCTCCCTCCCTGCAAGGTGTAGCCCACCAACATGATCCAAGCCGTGGACACAGCTTGAGCAGTGGTACTACGCAACAATTTTCGTTGTAGTTGTCTGCAGGGCTCCTGTGAATTAACACAATGAGACATTTACCAGCACAATGCGACATTTACTGGAGGGGCCCACGGGGTGTTAGTCGTCCCCCTTCCACACACGTTAGCTCCAGCTGGCATGGCACGTGCTCCCCGTATCACAAAACACGGTCTTGTAGCGGCATATCCCCCCGTTCAGCTCAGGGCCATCTTTGCCCTTGCTCAACCTGCTTAGGAGTTAAAAAAAAAAAAAAAGTTCGGCAAAGGAAAGATTAAACCTTTCAAAAGGAAGTAAATTATTTGAATGAAAGTATTTCAAGGAAATGATTTTATCGCTCTGAAATTTTATCCATCCTTTAAAAAATAAACAACCTCAGTAACTACTTTTTCAGGCTACGTTTTGCTGGGAGTTTTTATCTGCAGAAAGGATTAGCTTATCCGTGGATGGAACGTGCTGCACACACCCTGTTCCCATGCAGATTCATGCAGCGGGGAGCTGCGTTTCCAGCTCAGCGCTAGGACATTTTTCTGTAGCTAAATCAGATGACTGCAAAGACCATTAGAGCAGTTTATCGTTGGAATCTGCAGGAACGTACTGTACCCAAAAGAAAAATGTTCATTGATAGGGGAAGTGCAAGATCTGTGATCCTTGTAATTATGCAGATGATCCTCTCCGGAGGTCTGTGGTATGTGAGCAGGTCCACAGTGATGGCTTTCGGGGGCAGCACTTTAATAGTCCACTGAGTTCCTGCTCTCAAGTCCACTTGGCTGCAGCCCTGACTGGCACATCAGCATGAATGGTTTCATTTCTCACTGGGGACATGCACGACGCAGACATCCAAAAGGCTCTTTGAAATGGAAGTGCTGCTTTTTCTGTGCAGTTTGTGTTGTTGCTTCGTTGAGCTCTAGCAGAAGTTTGCACCTTGCAGCTCTCCAATGGTGGAGACACCAGACACATGGATTTGACCACTTTTTGGAGCAAGATGCCGCCATCACCAGCACAGGTTGGCTGTATGCAGGTCAGTCACTTCCTCCAAAAATTTCCAGTCAAAACCGGGTCCAGGGAAGGATCCCTTGACATAAATACCCAGGTAAAAAGAAAACCTTCTCCTCCCGCAGCAATGTTTCTGCTTGATATGCAACTTGTGCAAGAGCTGCATGTTTCCCAGCGCGAAACCAAACTCATTCATGTACTAAGAACCTAGAAGGCTCCATGATCACCTGATGGTATTCACATTATAATTTCTTGAAAGGCATTGCAGAAATCAAAAAGAATTGGGAATGAAAAGAGGTTCTCAAGGGTTTGAGATCTGTAGCACTGACAGGCAAAACAGATGGTGCAAAAATGTGCAAGCTTTGCCGCTGGTTCCGTGCCTTGCCAGGTGAAAGCCATCCTCCTCCCATAAACACTCTATTCCCATAAAACCATGTCCTCACCGGAGAGGCCAAAGTATCATTAAGGTTGCACGGCTGTAAACTTCTGGTGACCCCAGGGCGGCTTTTCATTGGGGAACATGATCCCTATTGATCTTGAGGAAAACTGTAGCTGTTTCCTAAGGGTTTATCAGGGAGTTTAAAGAAACATCCAGCTGAGTTATGCCTCTCTGCACTCAGAAAATGATCCTGCCAGCCCCTTCTCCCCCCAAATCAGGATCTGGTTGTGCTGTACCCATTTGTAGCAAGACCCAGCTCCTCCCCTGAAAAACTTACTCCTCCGGTGGGCAGGACGGGTTGGGAGTAAAGAAATGTTGTTCCAGTTTTCCTGATAAGGACCCAAAGGAAGTGAAGAAAAAGTGTTTTTGTGCACAAGCCATAAAGGACAACCGTTTCAAATCTGGGAAACAAGTCTGAATCTCTTGACTCTTAGTGCTCTCTCCTTTTTGGCAGTAACCTATCACACTTTTTTGGTCTCAGGGAGCTGGGACTGCCTTTCTCCAGGGCAGAGGACAGCCAGGCTGACACAGGAGGAAGCTTTAGTAGCTGCCTCTTGGAAGAGCTCATCAGGCTTTTCTGAAGTGACTTAATGCAGCTGGCTTCAGCATGGAAAATGCGATGACTTTAGGTCTGCAGTTTTGGTAGGGGAAATGGCCTGGACTGGCTTATGGCAAATTTTTTACTCAAAAAGCTGTGTGCCCAAAACCTGCATTATTTCCAGTGCAGGTTGTCTGGGCCCGATGTGAGTTCATCTGTGCAGCTCACTGTGGAAAAAAGCCTATAGGAGGTGAAAATGAGAATTTAAATAGCCAGGCACAGACAAAGGGTAGCACATCAAGTGCTATTTGCCTACTGTCAGGTAGCATTAAAGGGAACCAGAAAAGAGAGGGCAGAGGCTTTCGGCAGTGCCAAGTCCCAGAAGAAGATATATCCTAATCCCACAGTATATTATAAAATTGCAACAGGCAGCTTCAACGCAAGAATGAAGGCCGTTCTGTAAAACCATGGTTGGAAGACAAATTGTTGAAGGGCTAGGTGGATGTTTGGAGCAGAAACAAGGATTTATTGGCAGGACAAAGCCCCTGCATGTGCTTTATCTGCAAACAGTCTATATAGGGAAAGGCATAGCTGAGCTAAACCTGGTGCTGGAAGTGTACAAGATGAAGAGTTGCCCATCCAGGAGTGCCCCAGAGAGACGTAATCCTATGGAAATGCATTTAATGGGGATGAGACATTTTCTCGTATCTGGCGAGTGTGTGTTTCTGCAAAGAAACTGCAGGCAAACCATAAAGCAGAGGAAGCTGCAATGGCACGAGGAAGCCTGGGTGAATTGTCAGCACCCATGTTTCCCTGCTCATCCGACCTGACTGCTAAGGTGTTGGGCCGGGAAGAGGGATGGGACAGTGCCTGGGGGAACTTTGCATGCCGGAGAGCACTGCGGGATGGGGGGACCTCAGATGAGGCAGAGAAGTGTTTTCAGTGGTTGTCGCTGTGCTTTGAGGAAGGAGGAGCAGGTTGTTTTGCATGCTCATCAGAAAAGCAGCTTTACTCCCTTTGCCTTGTTGCCAGCTTTAATGGAAAGACAATGCTGGATGCTAATAAATATTTCATGTCCGTGAATCGGCTTTTCTGGCTGCTCTAAACTTCCTTCTAAGCCCAGTGACTGCTGGTCATCCGCCCTTCAAGCTGTCTTGGTTGGAGGTCAGAGCACCCCCTAAATTTCTCTCCTGCCTGCCCAACACCTACATTTGCTTTGCAGCTGTGGCTTAGAGCAGCAGCACACGGGTCCCCCGAGTCGCCCGCAGCTCGACATGGCACATTCCAGGGGAACTGCTGCTCCTGCCGGGGAGGGAGCGAGGAGCCACGAGAGCATCAGCTTGCACCCCTGGGGATCCCCAGCTCAGCGAGACTTCAGCCCCGGGACCTGGGCTTGCTCAGAGGGACACTTTTCTGATGGATCAGCAGCCCCTTGCCAACATGGGGGCTCCACTTTGCTTGTGCTGCAGATCACAGCACTCAAAGCATTGATACATATATATTTGTGTAGGTATGTATATATGCATGAACGTATAAGAAGTCAAACAAAGCATTATAAATGTGGAGTGTAGAAATAACAATCTGGCTTCTTTGATTAAACAGCTTGATTTACTGGGCTAAACGATAGATTTATTACTCTGTGCTATGTAATCGTTATTGGAGGACACATCTGGGCTCTGAATAGATATACACTTTTGTGACGCCAAAGCGTTCCAAAATGTGAGGGAGAAACAACTCAAACTGGATCTATATATAAAAAAATCAGCCAGAAAGGTCAAATAAATTTTGAATAATATATACTTAAAAAGGTTATGCAAGAGCCTGGCTCTTTAATATTATTGTGGCCAACCTATGACATTTATAGCTCTTGTCCTGTCTGGCCACTGGAGGTTTCTCCATTTCTGTTGAGCACCGGCAGCTGCTGCAACATGATGCCAAAAGAATTTACTCTTTTTTCCTAAGTTCAGATACGGAGTTGCAGCCACTTGAGGTGCAGGCCATGCTGGAGATTGCATGGAAAAATAATAAATTCAGCTAAGTACATGGATAAATGCAGGGAGCAGAAAGTCACTTTCCAGCCCTGTGAACCTGGAGGGAGGCACAGCTCCTGCTCTTCAGCCCTTACTGCTGAATGTGAAGCCAGGGACTCAGAAATGTTGTCTCATGGCTGTCAGGACTTATTCCCATCACAAACTGGGGGAAAAAACCCAAACAAACTCACGACAAAGTTAAGGAGATTAGAGGGACTGAGCAGTGAGACTTCACTTGGGTCTCTCGCAGTTTTTTAATGAGGCATAAAAAGGGCCTTCAAAAGTAGGCTTTTTTTTTTTCCTGCTTGTTTTGCTACATTAGAAATTTAGATTGCCCTTGTTTTCCCAGGAAGACTCAACTGATGAAGGACTTCCAGCCACACAGGAGCACTGCAACCACCAGCAACCTCCTTCTGGCGGCCACTCTTTCTTCAACTTGCTGCCCTCCTAGTCATTGTCATGCATGGGGCCATGTTTTCAAAGATGACCAGCAATTTCCACCACTCGGCCTGCGACATCCTAAAAGGAGGTGAGGTTTCTGAAAGCAACAAGCACGTGCACTATGGAAGAAACCAAGTCGTCTGGAGGTTCTCCAACATGGCAGCCAGAAATGAAGGCTTTCCACACAAATAACCTAAATAAAGTTTAGACTGGGTACAGAATTCACCTTTCTCTTTGGAAGAATTTACTCATAACACACTGTTAGCCTGGGAGAAACATAGGACCTCCTAGAGCAGTAGGGCTATGTACGTGCAAGCTGCATTTAAGGGAAGAGATTGATTAATGGACATTGAGAGATGTTTGTGTCGTCTTTAAAAATATCTGGACACTCATGTGTCCAGATATCTCACATGGCAGATGACCACATCAAAGAGGAAGAAAACATCTGTTAAAACTGGTTTTCTCTTACATGAACTGGGGTTTTCAAGCTGCCACACTCATGTCTGTGTGCTACCAAGAGGTACTGTCACATCCAAGCGTGCAAGAAAGCATGAGTCACGTCCCTTCAAAATTAGGAAATGAGCTTTAAAAAGTACCAATTTTCTAAAAAAAACCCCTGTTGATATATGTTATTTTTCTCTATGTATATATGGGAATCACAGCTTTGGAAGGAAAATTTAAATTTTTACAAAAAATCAAATGTAATATTTTTATCTAATCCTGTGATGCCAGATGATGATGCCTTATGGGATCTATCACTTAATTTGTCAGTCTTAGAGACTGGAAACTGGATACACGATTGTCTTACAAAAATGTAAACAAATCACAAAACTCCTCAGCTTTTCTTCACAGCAACAAAGAACGTAATAAAGATGTTAATGCTAAAACTGCTGTATTTTTGTCTTGCTCTGCTTCTTATACCAGCCTCCATAATCTTCTAGTGTCATCTAATGAAATCAAAAAGCATAAGGGGCACTTTTTTTTCCCTTTTTCCTTAAGTCCCCCTTTTCTATGTAAAGAAAGTTAACAAAACAACAAATGAAAAATTTGTTCCAGAAGAAAACCTGGTTTCCTTGTTGTACAAGGTCTGGTCTTGTTTTGGGCTCTGCCTACCAGATCAGCAGCTCTTGGTGGTGCTGTAGAGGTGGCATCTCGTGAGGATGGTGTTGTCACCCCAACTTCTCCAGTGTTGGGGTCTGCCCATGACAACAGTGGCTACCCCCACTGAGGGTGCTGGGGACACCAGCTCCTGAAGGGTGTCCAGCGAGGCTCTGGGGTGCAATGCCCCAGAGCAGAGGGGCTGGGAGGTTTTCATGGGACACTTTGTGCTTCATTCTCATAAAGGTGCCAAACACAGGAGATGAAGTTTTTATCTCCAGATTAGCAAGTGGGCATTTCTGGGGCATTTGCTTATGCAGGTGCATCAGTTCAAGAGAAGTGACACGTGCCTGCCTGTCATCTGTTTCTAGCAGATTGTTGATATTGAGGAAAAGCATGATTGTTTTAGTTTCCAGTGTGTTAGGGCTTATCACTCATTACCTTTGGAATTATAGATGTATATTTCCAGCTATGGCAAAAATCTGGATGGAGAAACACTTTGAGAAACTTTAAAATATGCAAAATAAAGGAAAAGTAAACATTGAACCCTTTCTGAGGCTAACAGAGCTGCTTGTTCCCTGGTGCTGCTTTCAACATGGTCAAACTGCTCCCCAAAAAGCTGAAAAAACCACATGAAATCAGAATATGTGGAAACCACTGGGCGGAAACGTAAGGACTGATCCTGCAAATCTCACACGCAAGATTGCTTAACTTGGAGCATGAGAAAAGCCTACAGGCGCCAAGGGCATCACACAGGAGTCCCACGTGAAGCCAGGGTGCAGCTCCGTGGCACTTAGGTCCCCGCTCTGTTGGCAGCGTGGGGGTGGGACAAGCCGCTGAGTCAGACAGGCAGAAAACAACTACCCATTTCTTGCAAGGATGTTTCTTGCTAGCGGAAGGGCGGAAGGTGCACACCAGGCATGCATCAGTGCTGGCCCATGAAGGAGCTGGGAGCATGAGGATGGAGGGGGTAGCAGGAGAGTGGCAGCCCTGGCTCAGACTGATGGAAGTTGCACCCATGGAGAGCAAAAAGCACGAGGCGAGAGCTGTATTCCCACCTCACGTAATGGGTTGCCCTGGGCACTACACTAAATACATTAAGCAATGATGAATATACATATTTTAAGATTAAATCTACTTCCTAATGGAACTTTTCACTGGCAGTCTTTTCTTCTCATGCCTTTGAACTCTGTGTAGCAGAACAACCGCTTCTGGGTGGAATGGCTTCCTGAGTCAAAACAGCATCATCAAAAGACTGAAGAAAATTTGCAACATCCAGAAAATAGTTTTTGTGGATAAAACCAACAAAACCAGCTTCCATAAAGATCCCTCATGTTGAGGTCTTGATCTGTGAATTTGGTTTAAAACAGCAGAATTTTCTCCCTAGGAATCCTGTTACAGGTGGTGGGACTTCATGCAGGGGAAAATACCCATAGCACAAGACTATCCCCTTTTTCTTGATGTTAAAAAAGGCTTCTGAAATCTATTTCCAGACTAGATGAAGACTTCAGAAGAGTTGGGCTCTAGCTGCATGTGCCCAGTCCAGTACTTTTTTCCCAGCCCACTTTATCTTGAAGGTAGAATAAATGCTGTTGCAGTCTTTTGGCAAGAAGCAGCAGCTTCATGATGTGGCATTATGGGGATATTTCTCCACCCAAAAATCTGACAGCATGTTTGAGGTCCCCATCTGAAGACATCCCTCCAGTGCCGTCTTGCAGTGTGGTGGTGCAGTGGTACCAAGAGAAGCCTAGTCATACAGGCTGCAGCCCTCTGATCTTCCTGGGATGGGATGCAGCTTCCCACACTTCTCTCTAGCCCCAGGTAGGTCCAGGAGCTGGTGGTCGGTCCTTGGAGAAACTTGAGTGGCAGCCTGGGTCTTCTCTCTTGTAGAGGGCTCTGACTGATGAAGATATGGTGAAGGGTGGTGAGGACAACCACTGCATGGTCCCAATCACACAGGGTGGCTGCACTGGCCCCCTGTCCATGCTGTGATGTAAAGCAGGAGGAAAATGAAGGAATTACATTGGGGTAAGACAGAAGGCGTAAAAGCTGGAAAACCAGCCCCCCACACTTTGCAGCCCCACTGCACATCCAGTAATGCTGGCCACATCCAAGCTGGTTGGTCCATCTCTGCATGCAGGGGAGGATGTATTGCCACAACCACCTCTAAGGATTTTATTATGAAGTTTGGGAAAACCATCAAACCAAAAAACTCTTTTGCCATCTCTCTCAACCATCTGGCCTTCAGCTTTTCCCCTGGAGCAGGGCCAGCTGAAGGGGACGGTTCCACAGCTTTTCCCAGGACATTTCAGGGAGCACCGGCTGCATCCAGCTGGACCTGCTGACCAAGGATGAATCCTATGGGTTTTCTGCAGTGCCTCCTCGGACACAAATTCCACTGGAGACAGTGGCAGCTTTGCTGCAGAAAGCTGGAAGCAAGGACAACAGAACAGGATTTTTTCAGAGGCAGTTAAGATTTTTTTTTTTTTAAGTCAATAAATAGGAGAATTGTGGGGTTTTAAAAGCAGGAAGATGAGAGGCTGAGTCAGACCGGGTTGCTGACCACAGCTCTGCCTGCAAACTGGGAAATGCAAAGACAATAATTTCTGCGCTATGGAAATATCTAATTATCATCTGCCATCTCAAATGCCTCCAAAGAGAAACTCCTGCAGAGACCTTTGAAGCACTTTTAATACAGAAAGTAGGAAAATACTCTGTCAGACTGAACCAAGATGCAGAATGTGATCATATAAATCCCGTGTCTTGGAGCACAGCCCAGGCGTTTCTGACTTTGTTGTTTTTTGCCGCAGTTTAGCAATTCAGCAGAATCACATTTGCAGTCCTAGATCTACTGGTTTTGGTAGCGATGGTCCTTGAACTAATCGCTTTTGTAAATAAACATTTGAAAACCTAGAGGAGGACTAAGATGGCTGTGAAAAAAAAGAATGACAATTAACTTCCAGCAATATATTTGGGGGTTACAAATTACCATTATTTTTTGAATTCACAGCGGGTTTATTTTTAGACAGGATAAAACCTGCTAAGATTTCAGTTCCTGACACATCTCTTTGGTGCGAGGAGACAGTGATAGCAATTAACAGGGAGGTCTCCAGCAGTGCCAATGGGCAGGGGCTTGTCTGTGCATTTTAATCTTTCAGCCTCCTAAGAGAGGGGAATTGGTGAGGTAGGCAGTGCACAGCCGTACAAAGGTAATTATCGGTAATGAAAACAGAATAATACCATCACTGCTTCAGCAAAACCATCCCAGCCAGAGTGGGTGGCTCCGGGCTCGTTATCAACCTTCCAGAAACCCTTGACGGCATTCTTCGGAAGCAGGTTGATGCAATTCCCATGGGACTGCAGCCATCACCTGTCCCACTGGCAGGGGCGCTGGGAAGAGTTGCAAAAGGCCCGTAGCTGCAGATGACCCACGCCGAAAATACCTTTGGTGGGCCAGATCTTTATTTTCGCCCCCTTGGAATATCTTTTAAACTAAGCACCTCTGGTGAAAAGAAGAGGGCGAGCAAACATTGAGAACTGCTTATTGAATAAAACAAGGTTTTAAAAGCTGTATTATTGTTCCAGGACACAATGGTCGTTACTGTTTTTGTTAGTAAGTACCCGTGTGATTTAAAGCTGCTGACAGCACCAGACGCTCACAATGAAATCATCTCTCCCTCCCCTCCCTGCAGTTCAGGCAGACACTCATTTGTATGTACGGGTTCAGCCTGTCNCATTTAAAGGGTCAATTAGGAAGCAGTTTTTCAGGTGATGTTCCCTTATCTTCACAACTGGTTTGTGACATTGGGAAAATAAGATAAAATGTTATTTATTTAAGAAAGAAAGGGTGTCGGATTGTCATTTCTAAACCCCTCATCCTCATTGAGGGCCATGTGTCTCAATGATTTCTTATGGCATGGTGGTCCAAGGTGGACAGTTAATTCTACCTTATATTTAAAAATGATCCTCAAAACACTTTTCAAGTTGTTATGCTTCAATTTTGTGCAACTTTATTTATATCACTGTGCTGTCCAGGAGTCATGGCCAATGGAGCAGGACTGCACGCAGTCAGGTTTTGCAGGCACAAGGAGTAAACCCACGAAGCTCAAGGTATAAACCAGGAAAAGTCAGACACAGGACCACAAAGGAGAGAAGTACGAGCAGACTGTTCTCTGACACCTTTTAAAAAAAATGTATTAGTCAAAAGGTGTTTTCAGGAGTGGTTTGTAGGAGGCAGCTGTGTGGCTGATGGGAAGCTTTGAGGCAGCATGAAAGAAAACTAGGAGAGTCTCTTTGCTTTTGTTTTCAGGCTGGTTTTGATGTGTGTCAAACCCTGCATGAGGTATGCCGCGGTATTAGTGGCATTCCTCTCAGCGTGCATCAGGCTGCATTTTGTATCTGGGGACTTCACATAGTGTTGTGCTGCTCTGGTGACTACAAGTTGTTAAGTCCCTGCATAATTGCCTACAGCCTTCACTTATCTGGAAGTAAAGCATAATTAGCAATTTTTGTTACCTCACTATTTAACCCTTCTATGGGTTTATTTTTTGTGCTGTTCGTTCACGAATATCCAAGCCAAAACGGTACATCTGCTTTTATTTGTTGAGATGTGCAAAGAATTACAGTAGATTAGTAAGACACAACTGTCCTTTACAGTTGGCTGTTTTCTCTTCTTCCTTCTGTATCCTGTTTACCTTGAGGTTGATTATTTTAGCTACTGGTTTGGCCGATTTTGTTGCATAACTTTTATAAAATAGAATAAAATAAAATAGAATAGAATAAAAGAAAAGAAAATAAAATGTAGGTCACAATGTAAATGGCCAATGGAGGAAGAATGTTGATTTTGGTGCATAGTTTATTTTCATATTCCAGTGTCTCACATTTAGCCCTGAAGACTGTTTTTGAGCAATTCAGCATTGCCCGGTGGAGAATCTATAGGGTGAAGCCAGGCCAGGGGATGCTTATCCGTGGCCTCCACCACCTTTTCCCCTAGAGGAGATGGAGAATGGCTCTTCTCCTTCTCCTGGGGGACACAGGACAAGGGCATACCCCTGCCTATGCGGAGCTGCCTGTGTTTCTTCTTTGTGCTGACCCAGGACAGAGCTGAATGGGGTTACCCATGGTCTCTAAGGCTCTCAACAGGACTGGAAAGGTCATATCTGGGATGAATAAGCCAGAACAGCAGAAAAAAACAATTTTTTTTTCAGTGTTTGCATCCAGCAAAATCCCCACACAATCACTTGTCACAGAATACCAAACACAGCCCTGAAAGCATGTCAGATGAGCAAGGGTACTTGGTTTAGCAGCCTCTATTGAAAATGGCTTTGTTTCTTGTTTAAAGACAAGACATTTAATTATCTGGTCATACATTGTTCTCACTCCCCATGCTATTGGACTGATGGAACATTTCAGTTATTTATTGAGATGCAGTAAAGCCAAAACCTTTGAATACTACAGCAACACAGAGTTTGCATGCATTGTAGCAGTCCTCTATATCTATCTCATAGAAAGAGACTGTCCACAAGACAGAGGAAAACCCGTTTCTTTCTTAATGAGGAAAACACAGTCCTATACTACAACAGCCATGTAACCAGGACGTGTACATGGGGATAGGTTTTAACAAGAACTTACAAAAAAGGGCTAAATCCTCTGTCATTACTCCAGTGCAAAGGGAGTAATGACAATCATGCCGTCTGCCTCCACCCATGGGCAATTGCATGGTGAAGGGATTGTTTCAATGCGCTGTGGCTTTGACTCTACTTTTATATTAATAGAAATGATAGAGTGGGAACGTCCTTGGATGGCTTCTGCTGTGTTCTGTGGGAATGTGTCCTGTCCTAAAGTGTTTCATAGGACAAACTGGCCTGCATGAGAGTCTCTGGTTGGTAAATCCCAGCTATCACACAGATGTTCTTGCTTGTGCCCCTTGTCCCTATGTATATAAATACAAATGGAGGGGAAGGGGCACTAAAGAGTTCCTTTCCCCCAGAAGTTATATCCTTTGTGTGCATCCTCTGAGAAACCATGATGCAGGGCTTTTCCAACAACGGGGTCCCCACTGTTGCAGGTATTTCCCCTATCCAGTTTAATATGTGTAAATTTGTCAGGAGAAACAGATAAAACTGGTAGGTTGAAAGAAGCAATACAAGAGGAATTGGCAAGAGTTTGTCATTGACCATGGCAGAGGGAGTGTGCTGGGCGAAGCAAATGTGGCCCATCTTTCCAGCAAAGGCTGGTGACACTTGTCAGTCCTCTTCTCACCTCTGTGTTGGTCAGTGTCCTTGTTGGTCATAGGTGGAGCCAAATGCTCCGATCACCAGGAGGTGCTGCTTCTGCAGAAGCCCTCTGGGCAGCCACCTCTCCCGCTAGAAGCGCTCTCCATCACGACCCCGAGCTCCCTGGAGATGACCTTTGAGGCAGGACCTCAGAGATTGGTTCCCAACCTGAAAGCCCAACCACTTTGGAGGCTCATTACTCTTTTCTTTTCTCCTTGCACCGTGCATCAAACAACCAAGGACTGGAACTAATACGAGACTGAGTTGCCAGCAAAAACATCCTCCCTAAGTCCTAAAGGAATTTGGGATATTTTTCTCCGGACTGCTAAGACCCTCCAAAGCACAGTGACTGTACCAGTCTTGAAAATAAAAGCTGCGGACCAGGAAGTCTCAAATCAGGAACAGGAAGCACTGGCTGAACTGATAACTGAAATGCTTCTTTAAAACAACCTGGTGAATATAGCAGGGCAGCAGCAGACCAGCCTGGCTTCTGCAAGGACAGGCTGTGCCTCTCCCATCATCTATTAGCTCATCTGCAGTAAACAGATTCAACAGATTCAGATAAAACCTATTCAAAAACAGACTTGCCTTCTCAGTAGCATTTTAAAAATGCTCCTCGGAAAACTGAACAGACATGTGGGTAAAATTTGGTCATGGATAAAAGTTGCCGACAAGCGTTCACTTGCAATATGGCAAAGGCGGCACGTGGCTACAGGTGACCCAGTGGGCAGAGCAGGAGGAGAGAAAAAGAGGAAATATGCCGAAGACACCAATTTTCCCAGGTTAACTGAAACTAGAAAAACCTGTGAGGCACTTCAGAGGTGAGGTCAGAGTAGTCTGAAGAAGTACAGGAAGAGCAATAAAAAGATTTGAGGAGCAGAAGAGGCTGAAAGATGAAAAGGCTCAGGTGAGAGTGATGGTAAATATGAAGGAACCTGACAGAATGACTTGAGATAATATAAAACATGCCAGCTGGAGTTACACAGAGAATTTCAGCTGAACACATTATTTCCTTTTATTTAACACAAGAGCAAAGTGACATCAGATGAAAATAAAAGACAACGGGTATAAACATCCCCAGAAGAAATGCTGCTTTTTCAGACCAATGCACACCTTGATTGCCATAACTGAGCAGATGGGTTTTTTTCATTCTGCCTGTGTACAGGGCCATGTCCATAGGTGTGTGACTTCTTGTTTCTTTCATGACACTAACAGCAAATTCTTCATGCACAGGAATCATTTTCATAAGGTAGCATTGGAAGTGATAATCCAGCTGGATTCCAGGAACCGCTGGCATTTACATGACTAATAGGCCCAGCAGGTATGTCAAGACTAAAAAATGGTCTATGAGCCATCCCACTTCAAGGTGTGATCCAATCAGTAATTGCCTAAGATTAGTGGAAAAAAAAAATAAAATCCCATGAACGATGTACCCCAAATGTACCTGATTCAGGGATCCTTTCACTTTCTTCTAGGATTAGACTTTTCTGGAAGCAAATGACTGATTTAACTAGTGGGCTGGGACCTGTGTTCTTAGCAAATATCTGCAGTCAGCTGGAGATGCCGTGCACATGCTACAGAAAGCCAAATAAATTCCCATTTTAAAAAGCTTCTCTTAGACAGTGAAAATATATGCAAACCTGATGGATGAGACTCCAGTGAAAGCACTCTCTCTGTGCATCCCTCTGGAGCCCCAGGAATTCCCACAGGCCAAAGGGCCCAAACCCGGGGGAGCTCCATTGCTACCAGGTGAAACGAGAAGCCCAGTGGCCAGGGCTGCAACGTGTTCATTTTGCATGTGCTGCTTAAATGGCATTGCATGCCAAAAAATTAGTGATTGCAATAATGTGTGCAAGCACAGGCCAAACAGAGCCTGGGATGAGTGGCTTCCCCAACCTAACCCCACAATGTTCAGCATCTGAGCTGCAAAGGGAAGATAGAGTAGCGTGTTTGCAGGAGCAGCCAGCAGCAAGGGGCACAGGGTAGAGCATGGACTCACAACTGTGTAAGTCCTTGCGATCCTGCAAGACTAACTGAAACCACCAATGAGGGTTATGCAGGAGTGGGAAAGCTGCTAACCAGTTATATCCCAAAGCAAGAGAAAGTGAGTGTTACAGTTTATACATTTGTTATTATGATGCTCTTTACCTACCTCATTCAAATTTCCTTTTATTGCCCTTTTATAAGCACATTTCTTGTTACCCACCTGACTTTTGTTTGAGAATGTTTTGAGAATGACTGCCCATTGGACAGTTTAGCCTGTTTTTCCCAGGTTAATGGTGTGAGCTCACGCTAGAGTGTTTGTAGTGATGCCCTTAACCTTGAACCCAGCCCTCACTGCTGCCCATCAAGTCCTGGCAGAGGGGCTCTGTACTCATGACTCTTATTCACTCCTTTGGAAAAGTTGGACAGGTGTCCAAGGACAGGCTTTGCCTCCATGAGCAGACACAATCTCTCATTATAGTCTGGAAGGATCGTTCTCAGAGATTCAGCGCAGGGATGACAAATCCATAAATTCCTTGGGGATCTGTTTCTTTGTAAATACGCAGACATGACTCAGATTATACTAATGTAGTTATGTGTGAAAATTCAGGGAGAAAATATAACCCCAAACCACCTTCATAAGAAAAGAAGCTGCAAAGCCAAACATTACTGCATGCTTTTTTTGCCCGGCTATCAGCACTTTGCAAGTCCTCTCTTGTTGGCCCTTGGGAAACAACACATCCCGAGACTATGAGAACCAAGCAGTTCAAAGCAACGCCAATGCTCTCCAGCATGATAGAAAAAGCAAGCTTGCAAGAAATTATTGGTATTCTCAATTGGCCTAGATGGTCCATGAAGTCCTTCCCTGTCTGATCCTCACAGGCGTGAGTATTTATCCCCAGGGACACTTGTAGTTCTTGCACTTGCTAAAGGCTCCCAGATCTCATCCTGCTCACCAGAAAGCCTTTGGAGGGTTTGATGTTGCAAGTGCTTTGCTAATGGGCTCTGCACTGGTGCTAATGAGGTTCAGAGCACTGACCACAGGGAGGATGGACCACTTGTTATTTTCCTAATTAATTCAAGAACTAATCATACAGTAGCATGCTCCAGAAGACAGACCATCTAATAACCGAGTTAAGAAGTCTGCACAAATCTGTCCCCTCTGCATTCTCCTCTGAGTATTTTTCTCTGCCTTTTGTAACGCATTTGAACAAAAGACGGTAAAAAATCTTGTTCTACCAGCTGCTTGTGTTCTCCCCCATGGCAGCTCATCCTGCATATTAGCTCCTTCTGCTATTTTAAATCATCTGGCATTCCTTTTGGGCCCACCCATCCTGCATACACTGAGCTTAAATTCTTGACCCCTACTGGGAGATGACATTAGCTCTCCGCTTCACTGCCTCTCCCATCTTACTCAAAGCTTATCTAAACCCACACTTGCTCATATCTCTGATTTTTCTTTTTCTCTTGGTCATAACGCTCTAATTAGAGCCTTGAAGCGTAGAGATGTGATTTGCATGAAAGGCACTATTCAGAATGAAACTGGTCCCAACTCGTGCAGCTTAGCAGCAACATTTGAAGGTGGTAAGTTATTTAGAGCCCTCATTTCTTGTCATTATTTTCTAAAACACTCAAAACTCTCTTCGTCTGCTCTTTTCTGAAGGATCAGAGCTAGTTTCTCTGGTTTTTCTGGATGAGTAGTAACCTCATAGCTGTGTACCATGTTAAATAAATACCCTGGAAGAGTTTCCACATTCCTCTTCAGTGTGTATATATTTACTTGAAGGTATATCACCTGCTATCCAGCCCGCATAGTGGATGTCTATCTCGTATGTTAAAACACACGAAATAAGGCCATCAGTATAAACATCTACGCTTATCACTTTCTTGCTCCTCCAAAATTTGCCTAGTGAAAAAAAAAAGACATGAAAACTCAGTCATAGGAGAGTGGTAGGTAACTTTAACGCAAAGTACTGATAGTAAAGATGAAGACATCTTCATAACAGTTATTATAGTTAATGACCATTATTAAATATTAAGTCTAACATTAGATATGGAAAGTTTGTAAATACCACATTTGCATACCAAAGTGGTTGTCTTACATTCAAAACCTCCCTTCAGAAGAAAAGCAGCTCCTGGTGCTGTTTGGCATGAAGGGGACATAAGTTACAGAAGGCCTGACATGAGGAATTTGTGCTGTGGCTATTCACGGTGCCGATGCTTTCCATGTAACTCTCCATTTGTGGCCTTCTTGGGGAATGGGATGTGGCCCAGGTACTGGAGAAAAGCCAGAAAAGGGCCATTTCTTGGTAGCGTATTCAGAACAACATTTGCAAAGCAAATTCAGTGCAAATGCAATGGATTGGTTCACTCTGTCCCTAGCAATCTTGACAAACCCTTGCTTGCGGTGTTCATGAAGAGCAAGTTACATCCTTGCCAGGGCACCCTGGCTGTGCTTTGTGAAAGTCCCGCTGCCCATAAGGATGCTTTCCCCATCCTAAAAGCTGGGAGAGCTCCCTGCACCCATGGATAATCCCATGGGAAGCTTTCTGCTCCATGCTGTTTCAGCAGTCAGCCAGGCAATAGCAAATCGTCTGTGTGGACCCAAGCGCTTCCCTGTCCCCTGCCTTTGAACTGGCAAGGATGAAAAACAAACTTCTAATGAATGAACTTCAGTGCATTGAACGCACCCTTGGCTGGACTGGTGTAGCTCCTCTTGCCTCAGGGAGAAATGCTGCAGAGGAACAACGCGGGGAGCAAAGCTCTCATGCATCAGAGCTGAATTTGGCCCTGTAATTTAGGTAAAGCTACACAGCACTACAAGCAAAATCGAATGTTGTTACCCCAAGGATCAGGGACAAAGGCCAGGCCAAGGCTGAACGCACTGGCTTGTACCATGGGAAGGGGAAAAAAATCAAAAAGGAGTCTGGATGGAGAGCTGAGATTGCTACATCTGCCCATAGGACATGAGAGCTGAGCAGAACAACTCCTGCTGCCAGGGGAGGCTGCACCCCTGCTCATCGCTACACCCCAGCCTCTCCTTCAGCAGCATCAGTAGTGGTCTCTCTGGTTTCCAGGGCTCTGGCACAGGCAAAGTGAAGAGCAGGGTCACAGACCTTGAGCTAGCCCCTTCCCTCTTCCCTGCTTCAGGACAGCCCTCCCCCGTGGGTATCTGCCTGCTTGGCTCGTGCCCACAGCTGGTCCTGCTCCATGGGGCTGCGCTTATTGTTTTATATAAAAGATATTTCCAAGAACAGCAAGCAAAGGAACGTGTCAGAGGAGGGGGAGAAGTGACTTTTTAACTCCAAATAAGTGCATGCAAACAGGGATGACTGCCAGTGATTACTCCCAGAGCTGTGCCTCCCGGACCCACCACATTCCCATCCTGTGCTGTTTGCTCTTCTCTCCAGGCCGACTGAAATCACTATCGCAACAGATAAGTGGTGGAATTTTGATGCCAGCTAGTAAAACTAGGCACTAGAAATGAGCCTCCTCTGTAATTACTTCAAAATCCTAAGAGGAGCAGGTGTTGAGGCATGTGGGACGTATCACAGTATCACAGGATGGTTGAGGTTAGAAGGGACCTCGGGAGGTCACCTGGTCCGAGCCTCCTGCTCAAGAAGGGCCACCTAGAACTAGTTGCCCAGGTCCATGTCCAGACTGCAGACGCAAACTCCAGCAGTAAGTGTAGGTCCTGGGGAGAGCTGGCTTCTTGGAAGGAAGGGGAGAAGACTTCTCAGAAGATGCTCCAGCCACATGACAAAAACTGTGCTCATGGCTTCTGTATAATGAATTAGAAAGCGGAGGGAGACTGGGGCTAAAGTGGAAATGGGTTTTGGCCACAAGGAAATAGATGGGTCCCACAGAAGTGGGGCTGCCCCAAGGTAGAACACTAATAGTCAAAACTCCCATCAGTACAGGTTCATCCATGCCCATGGAACTGCATTAAAGGTCGTGCTTTAAAAAGCAAAGAAACTAATGTAGGGAAGCCAGTCCAGCTGACATGGCTGGAGGGAGACCCAGCACCCAGGGACCTGGTGGGTGGGAGACCTGGGTTCGTGTTTCTGCATTGCATCAGGCTTCCTATGCCATCTTGGCCAAATCCCTCAGCCTGATGGGGCCTCAGTTCTCCACAGGCACAAGAGGGAGGTAAGAGCTTTTCTCAGGCCCGCAGCAGTGTACATGCTTGGGTGCTACAAACCTTAAATACTGAGGTGCTGGGTGCTGGGTGCCAGGCAAAAGTGGTGGATATTTAGGTAGACAGGCAAAACCATGAACTGGTACTTCCAGGTCACCCTTGATGAAGACACCTCTAGCAGCCTCAGAAAAGAGGTGATTTGAAGACCTCCTTGAAGTGTTTCACTGAATAAATGCTGATTATTTGGGCTTTGTGTAGACAAAGTGATTGTTACCCTAACTTCTTAAGGTACATAAGCATTTAAGCTGCCTTAAATCTTTAAGGTAGCACAATGTAAGCATTAAAGCCAACTTAAATCCTTATTAATTCTTCTAGGTGCTTAAAGCATTTAAGCCATTTTTAAGTCTTTTTAGAACGTCCGCTGATTTTCATGGGAAGGATGCAGTGTTGAAAGACACTTTGTATGCCACTTCCCCTTAAGTTTGTGCTGTCAGACAAGCCAATGTCTCATATGCAGCCTTATCAGGAATTTAAAAGATTTAAAAATGTCTAGACTTCAATTTCCCTGCCCTTTCAGGTTTGGTCCTGGGTTCACAGTGATGCTTATAAATGTGACAGGATTTCAAGGATCAAGCCACCAACTCATCCTGGTCGTTCACGTTATCCCATATCGTGGCTTTACCACATCAGTCTGTGGTACGTACTTCACAGGACAGCAGAGGAAGTTGCAAATGACTGAATTCCCTGCACATACAGGGACAATCACAGCTCACAGCCAACCAAAAGCCTTTTGCTCTGACTTTTCAGCAGTGACCTTTGGATTGCAATCAACCTTGGAACGTCCCATCTGAAAAGGCAACAATTTTGGCATGCTATGAAAGCAAGGCTTTTTAGTCGAAACCACTTTTGCAACTTCTACTGTATGATTTGCACTCAAGAGGATGCTGTAACAAACTGCTGAGCATAGTGAATCTTTCTATGAAAAGGAATCCAATCCAGCAAACCCTGTCCTGTGTGCATAGTTGAAGAAACCACTTAACCCCATGAATAAGGGCTAAATATGTGGCAAATGCTCTAGAGGACTGGGTCATCAGTTGACAGAGCTCTTTTCCAATAACTTCTGCTATAATTCTGACCTTTTTTGGTTCTTCACTTATCTTGCTGGGTTATATCCCTTATACAAGGTAAGACTGAATGGCTGATGAAGCCTTCCTGTCTGCTTCTCCTTCAGGCTCTTATCTTGTGCTGGTATTGCAGGCAACCACTGAAGCTATCCTCCAAAGTCAACAGATGGAGAAGACCCCCACCAAGGGCAAGCCAGAGAGACATCTCACCTAAGTGTAGACCGCTGTGCTGGGACACAGGCTTTCTGGCTGGGGCTGACACTACAGGACTCCCAAGGAAATACGGTACAATTTGTCTCCCTTAGCTGTATCCTAATCTATTAGTAGATGGATCATCTGTGCTGGAACTAGTCACCCTTCGCAGTCAGTGGGCAGGGATGGGCACTTTTAGGAAGCCGTTCACCAGACATGTTTCACACATCTTTCTTAGTAAAAATGCAGCTGTACCTTAAAACAAGCTAATTTCTCCCCTTTATGAATCCAGACAACTCGTGGGATGTAGGCATCCACAGTGCACATTTGAGCAGATAAAACCATGCACTTCACACCTAGGTGCAAGCTAAGTGCTCAGATTGCCCAGACTGGCTCTTACCTACTGCTCCAGTGTACGTACAAAAGTGGATGACTTCCTCGTCCACATCTCGAGGTCAGTTTTGGAGTCCCTCTATACTCTATAAAATGCCATTGCTATTGAATCATGGGGTCAGTCTAGTTTTTCATCCTTTCACTTAATTGCAAACTGTTAGTGTGTGCCATAAAGGGTTTATGCAAGCATACCCAAGTGGTTTTGAATGCTTTCCACTTCCCTGCATTTGCACGTGAGAAGTTGCTAACTCCCATTTGCAGATTCTCAGCAGATCCGGGGTTTATGACTGAATGCCTCCAAGCCAGCGTATGCAAACGGACAGCAGTGTTTGGAGTCAGTGACCGCACTCATGCCCACGATAATCACGAGCATGTACAAGCTATGGGGAATTGTTAAAATTGAGACTGATTTGACTATAACAAAAGTCTCGACTGAGTTTTGTTATAAAGTACCTCATTAGTCTGATATTTTTTTGTGACATCCCATTGCCAGTGGATATGAATAGAGGGTTTTTTCCTGTCTCACACATGAGCAATAGGCACAAATTCCCATGTCAGCTGAAAACAGGCCTACTCTCCACACCAGAGCTGTGTATCTGAAGGATCCAAGCCTGCAAGATGCTGAACATCCCCCGCTGATGAGAGGAGCCAGGTAGTTATTTGCCTCAGCCTCTGGGATAATCTAGCCCAAAAAGGGAATGGAAAGTTCAAGAGCTTATTTAAGAGCTCTGTGCCCAAACTTAGCTCGTGCAAAAGGAATCTGCAGGCTGAGCAAGCACAGTCTGCTGCACAGCCCTCTCTCCTTGCTACCTACTGGGATGAGTTAAGTATCCCAGACCGAGCAACGACCGCACCTGACCAAGCCAAAAGGGAATTGCCACACACAGAGTAGCATCCAATGGACAGATAGGGCAGCGCAGCTCATGGACTGTGGGGCTGGTAATCCAACATGGAGCACAAGGAACAAAGGGAAGAGGGCTGGCTGTGTTCCTGCTCATGTAGCCCAGGGTGATGCTGATCTCCTTTGCTGCCATGAGGTGCTGCTGACTCATGGTCAACTTGTTGGCCACCAGAACCCTCAGGTCCTTCTCTGTAGAGCTGCTTTCCAGCTGGCTGCCCCCAACTTCCACTGGTGCATGGGGCTGTTCCTCCCCAGGGTAGGGCTTTGCATTTCTCATGCTCAGCTTCATAACGTTCCTGACCACTTCTCCAGCCTCTCGAGGGCCCTGTGTATGATAGCCCTGCTCTAGAGCTTATTGACTGCTCCCCTGACTTGGTATCACTAGTGACCTCACTGATGAGGCAATCTGTTCTGTTGTCAGGTCATGCTCCTGAATCAAAACCTGACAACCTCCTCTAGCTGGACTCTGAACTACTGACCATCACCCTTTGGCTCTGGCAATCCAGGCAATTTTCCACTCATCTTATATCTACATCACGATAATCGGAGCAGGTCCTATCAAGCGTTAACTCTACAGATGAAGCCACTATGGTCAGGAATTCAAAATATATCTGCCTTTCCTTTTGAATGCAGTTATTCCTATTTGAGAGAGAGTCATCCCTCTTCTCCCCCACTATCTAGACATGCAAAATGATTCACACTGCTGATCCCTTGAGAAACAGCAAATGTCATCAGAGACATCACAGAAACTATCCATTTGGCTCTGTAACAATAATTCTCACTAGTGAGGAGGTATAAATTATATTTAATGGATTGCAGATCAAAGGCCCTGAACCAATCCTTGGTATCACCTCGCTTATTACTTGGCTGGAAGGGAAGACAATATTCCTGGTACACCAAGACACCTCTGTTTATCTGAATGATCTGAAAGAGAGATTTGTAGTTGTTCCAGTGAGATTCATAAAGAATATTCTGCAAGCTTAGCTATCACAGAGATGGAAAACATGTGCAATGCACTATTGTTAAATTGCTGATCACCTGCAGAGACAATGACCTCGATTCTGTAGCACCCTCTTAATAGCTAAAGCGAGCGATCCTTTGTGATTGCAGTCAAGAGTTCATTCTGTTTGCTAAGCCATTACGGTCATTATTCTAATTACCTATCGAGTCCTATTCTTGTGTGTGGTGCTGCACAAAGACAAAGGGAATATTGTTTTTGTCTCCCAAAGTTTGCACTTTTAATCAAAGAAGGAAAGCATTCAGGCACCTAACAAATTGCCTAAGTTAGGGAAGGGTAGAAAGTACCCCATGAATTAGCTAGGCAACATTTGTGAGAAAAATGTCTGGGTGAAAAACTGATGTATTCCGGTCAGTCCCCAGCCCCTATATCCTTGCAAAGTGAAGCGCAGGAAGGCTGAGCATCTAACAGCCTGGTTCACAGGCAGTAATTCCTCTGGAATATAGTAGCTGATTTGTTTGACATTTCCTGCTGGTGTCGACGGTATGAGAACCATCAGGCAATTTCTGGGAAGCTAATTTGTTCCTTTCTACTATATGCTGATAAGGGACAAAGAGAGGTTAAGTGCTCAAATCTCTCAAAAATCCAGTATGATTTGGATGCAAATCTCAGGAGTCTTTTCTACTGTGTAATGTAAGAATTTAAACAATTCCCTTTTCTATTTCATTAACAAAGTTTCCTGCTGGCAGTGTCCAAAATAAATCTGATGTCTGGCATAACAAATAGAGATGACTCTATAGAAAATTAGTTTTTTAATTCAATCAATAATATGTCCTTATATGGAAATCTTGTCAGAATATAATTATATATCTAAACAAATGTATTGCTGCATGTTTCTTAATAAAGACTATTGCAGAGCAAAGTTGTGAACTGAAAAGGAACTGAGAGGCTTCAGATGCCCAAAATATTCCACAGTCCCTATGCAGATTAAATTTCCAGTGCTAGTGTGGCAGGGCTAGGAAGTCATTGGAACTCTCTCGTTTGACATAAGCTGCTATTTGGGATTTTTTTTTTTTTACTCTTTTTTGAGTTGTGGCTGAGAGCATGCCAGTCCCCGCTGATATATCATGTTCACCAGACAGCAGTCTCTTGGCTTGGGTTCAAACAAGTTTGTACTGAATTAGATGGCTTGGCCCAAGAGACTGACCTGTTTACTTTTGTCTAAAAGTCTAACCTTTCAGTTCCTGCTTTTTGTCACCTATATAGCTCTTCAGAGACAGCACTTCTCCCATGTTTATCATGGCTACTTAGTGATGCTCAGCTTGGCTTTTTTTCAGTGCTTCTGCTGCATGGATAGTGACTCCTCAGAACAGCAGCTGTTTGAGAGCCCACGGCTGCCTGTCCACAGCAGGACAGCCCTTATCCAGATCTGCTGGAGTCAGCACAAAAGGTGAGATGGGTGCTCACTATGCAGAAATATCTGTGTTTTTATTGCTATATCCCTTCCCTTTTCCTTCTTCCGCTGTCTGTTGCTACTCACCATACATCTAGGTCTTGGGCACAGGGTTAATACTTCTTGTTGCTTTATCCAAGGTGCATGTTAGACACACAGGCACGAGCTCCTTCCTACGTGTCGGAGCCAGCTGAGCTAATTATCTCACGTGAAAATGAGCTGAATGGCTTTCAAGGTCACCTCGTATCTGAGAATTGCTTTTGTGCTACGTAAAACTCAAACCGCCCAGCAGACTTTCCTGCTCTAGCCCTATTCTCTGCGGTTTCCCATTATTTGACTAACCCAAGTCCCTTGTTACCCTGGATCATGGACAGTTGACTTCACTCATTCTTCAAGATCAACAGAACGAAAGATTCAGGCCTGGAGAACCAAGGTATCACTGAAATGCACGTAACAGGGGTGACGAGCACATTGCCTGCTTTGCTGCAGGTTGAAGATCAGTGCTCACTGTGGGTAAAATCAGATCCTTGTGGAAGCCCAGGCAGGAATTCAGATTTTTCAGCTTTTAAAAGCCACTTTTTATTTACCAGTACAAGCATTTCACAATCTGCAGCTTCCTACAACATGTTTTTTTTTTTTTTTTTTCTCTTTAATAGTTTAAAGAAAGAAAATATCCTTATAAGAATAAACTAGTCAGAAAAGACTGAGCCCCAGGTGTAATCTGGTTTCAGACCCAGACTTTGCACACACTTACGGTGGTGCGAGCTGCTGCACTCAAAGGAGTGTGCCAGCGCGGAGTGGCACAGCTTGGAGGATGTTTAAAGGCATGCACTGAATGCTCAGAAAATCGCGAGTTTACTGACGATGGTTCTGCTAATATGTTGATGCAAACCTCCCAAGGCATGGGCAAATACATGCAAGCAATGTTAATGATTAGCTACAGAAAGTATCAATGAGCTCTTATTTTACTAACAGCATTGCATGCGTAGGCAGGCATAAAGCTCAACCATCTCATTAGGGAAGGCTAAAGGGCTGGGATCTACGCAGGTGTTTAGGCACTTATATCCCATGCAGGCACTGGCAGCAAGACTCTCCCCACCTAACACCAGGCACGTTAGAGAGGTGCTTACGCTTGGAGCCTAGTCACCCAAGTCAGTAAGAAAAAATAGGTGCTTTCTGCAGGGATTCAGACCTGAGCCACCCCTCAGAGCCACCCATCTCTGTGGAAGATGCACTACCAGAGGTGCTTGAGGGCGGCGAGAGCAGATTTGGTGCTTTGCAAGACAGCAATTGAAGACAACGACTGTCCCGCAGAGTGTGATCCATAAACAAGCCCGGAGAGCTAGACGGCTGTTGAACCTTCATTTCTGCCTTTCAGACTATTACCATTCCAGTATTTGCGTGTCTTCCTGAGGACACTGAGGGTTTTTATGCTGTAATGAAGTTTCAAGTTATGCCCATTTCTTAAAAGAGTACTGACACCCATGCACGGCTCATTCAGTTTTTCTTTCTGTGAACCACATAGCATGGAGAGGAGGAAAAAAGCACAAAAGGCAAAAAGCATCTGCAGGTAATGCAAAAGAATACCTAGAAGGTTTAACCCTTGATAGAGTGTGTTTGTCCAGTACCTACAGTTTCATTAACTTCTTTCTAGAGCTGTGCTAGCCTGTTTTAGAGCACACCAATGCAGACATTTATTTGCAGCTGCCTGCAACGAGGTTAAAAATCAACTAATGATATAATATTTTCTCCTGGAATTTATTCTATGAAGATGATTCATATCGGACAGCTAAATGCCATCAGCGTTGTGTCAGCTTTTACTGACTAAAGTATTTTTCCGTATGCGATAGTGGACTGTTCTCATTAATGGCTGAGCTGTAAAATCTTGCTTTCCCTCTTATTTATGATATTGGAAAAGATCCAATGTAGCACAGTACATGTGTAAGTCATTACCCTCCCTCTAAGCTCCCCCCCAAGTATGGAATGTTACTGTATTTTAATATATTACAGAAATAAACAAATGTTATACATGTGGGGGATGAGTATAAATCAGACATGACTCAAAGGGCAAAGGGGCTAAACAGAGTTTGCTGGGCCTGAAAATCTCCAGAGCACAAGGGCTATGGTGTCCAGGGGGTGCTGTGCCATTTGGCCATGTCCAACCCTGCGTATTGCCAGGTTTCCAGTTCATACAAGTTTTCAGGGCTGGTCTTTAAAGGGCTTGGGATATCCGATATGGCTTGGGTTGTGCATTCTGCGCAACAGGCAATGATGCTCCTTACTGCCACGTCCCAAAGCCTGGCGTGGGCTGGCCTTTCCTTCCTCAGTGGCCACCAGGTGCCACGGCACCTCCTCAGCAGGCACCAGAGCTCCCGTCCTCAAAGCCTCCTGAGGGGCAGATCCAGACCTGAAGCACTCCAGTCCCCACCTCAGCAGCTTCAGCCAGCCACAGCCATGGTGCCCATGTTTCTTCTCACTGAGACAAGTAAAGGCTGGTGGAAGTTAAATCTAGAGACATCCCTGGGAACAGCGACTTCCTGAGTGCCTATAAATTTTGGCTTTCTCCCCTTCTGGCCCTCCAAACCTTGTGTTTCCCCTTGCATTAGCAGCCTCATTTGCAGAAGAGGGCTACACTGATCCCCCTCCCCCAGGAGCTGTGGATTAAATGCCCTCACCCTGTCACCCTGTCCCTTGGCTGTTTGCCCTCACCATTAACAGTGTCACAACCAAAAGGGCAGGAGCCTTTTGAAGAGCTCTCACAGCCTGGTGTGGGACCATGGACTGTACACCGACGGGTGCCATCTGTACTGGCAGGGAAAAGGGGCTGCTGGGAACTGATGACACACACAGCTTCCATCCTTCTGCCTCACAGCTTCCATCTTTCTGCCTGAACTCTTTCACCTCTCCCCAAAACAGGGTGGGTTCGTCCACCCTACCTGTGGACAACCCCGAGCCTGTGTCCTGAACTCACCAGCCTAGCTGTGGGCACCAAATCCACCCCTAAACATGCTGTGTAGGTAACGTAGCTGCTTAACTTGGGCCATCAGAGTTAGCTGGTAGGTGGCCACCCAAGCGTTGGGTATCACATCTCCTATCCCAGAGGTGCCCAAGTCCCCCTTTGGATCAGGTTTGCTGTGCCGAACTCCCCAGCCCAAGCACTTATGCTTTGATCAATTCTCTGTCACACAGGGAGCGAGGAAGAAAAAAATTCCTCCTGCAAGAGCCTTTTCTTCCCTCTAGATCAATGCGTACAACTGCATTTGACATCAGTGGGAGCTCTGTCACAGATCAAGACCAGTAAATGGCCTAATGGAAAGAATAATAATGCTACCATGCGTACATACCACTTCTCATCCATCTTGCAGTTTTAAAGACCTTCCTCTGGGTGAGCTTGCTGGTTATAATGCTCACCCTCAGATAATTCATATCTTTTAATTATCTTTTCAAAGGTGCTATCAAAAATCAGGAGGAAAATGGAAAAGCACAGAATACACAGATTGCAAGCTGAAATGAGATGCTCTAGAAGTGGAGTCTTTTCTCCTTTGAAATGTAATAGGCAGTATAAGTTAAAAAAAACCCAA
>VZTL01071941.1:12693-41191 GCA_013400535.1 Scopus umbretta | reverse complement strand
GAAGGTGGTGAGGATGATGATGTATGTTTGACTTTTTAATATAAAAAATTAAACAAGTGCCAGTTAGGACTCTAGCTCAAGTGTAATTCATTTGGCATTGTTGAACTTAAACATTTTTAGCAGTTTTTGTATTTTTAAATCCGAGATTGCTGTTAACTTCAGAAATAGAATTGAATTTTCTCATTGCCCTTGGAAACTGAAGAATTTATGTTTTTGCTGAAGCTAAAATTCTCTGTTTTGTCAGCCTACTTCTCTTTAAAGATGGAACTGAAATGCTTTTAAACGTGAAAACATTGGTAATATTGGAAGAAATAATAGAGAAATATGAGCTTGGTGATACCTTTTGAGGGTGAAAATTTCGGTTCGGTCCCTTCTTCTCTTGCAGTTGATATTGTTAGTGATTACATGCATTGTCAGGAAACTATAACTTTAATGATACGGTTTTTAATTTGCAGGTCTGAAACTACTGTTTAGGTCAGTTATTTGAAATTTTTAAAAATTACTAGTTTTTCCTGAGAAGCGTTTTGTTCTCCTTCTTATGATGTTATCCCCATTCATCTGAATGGAAGTTAAATTAGTTTGATAGCTTCCTGCTGCAAATTTATATTGAGTTACAACTCAAGGCAATGGAATTATAATTCCATTCTTGTATTAGAAAACTGGGGAAGCGGGACTTGAACTGCTTATTGTGAGTCATTCTGTGAGCTGTGCCTGAGATGGTTTTCCCCATCCACACATCTCATTTTCCTGTTTGCCCGTCCAGCCAGTCTCCACAGGTTGAGTAAATTAATTTATATGATTTCTTTTGTGACTTGGTTTTTTTGTGTTTGTTTGTTTTCTGGTTTGGGTTTTTTGTAGGCCAATTGCAACCTTATTTGCAGTGATGAATATGGCCCAGAAACAAAGCATTCCATGGCTCAACTGAATGAGAAAGAAACTTCTTTTGAACTCATTGAGGCCCTGCTAATTTATATCAAGACCCTGAATGTCCCCGGAGCGGTACTTGTTTTCTTGCCTGGCTGGAACCTGATATATACAATGCAGAAGCATCTAGAGATGAATCCACGCTTTGGTACAAGCAACTGTGTTCTATTATATTTCATCTCCTTTTCCAAAGGAAACTACTGACTGTGTAAAGATGAGGGTTAGCTGAGTGGGAGTGGGATTGATTTGTCTTGAGAATGAATGAGTAGAAATGATTATGTTGTGCAAAGAAAAATGAGATTTACACAGTAATAGTTACTGACCCCCTTGTATTCATGTTGTAGGAGGTCACCAGTATAGAATATTACCTCTGCATTCACAAATTCCTCTGGAAGAACAACGTCGAGTGTTTGATCCTGTGCCTCCTGGAGTAACAAAAGTATGAGAGCTTTCTCTTTGTGGAGTTTATCATGCTTTGTTCTGTTGTGCTTTTGTGGAATGTATTGCTGACTTTTTTTAATAGGGGTTATGCAATTTACCTTGCAGTAGCTAATGTAGTTTATCTTGCAGTCCATCCTTAACTTTTTCAGACCAAATATATTTCAATATGCATTTCCTGTTTTTATAGGTTATTTTATCTACCAGCATTGCTGAGACTAGCATTACCATCAATGATGTGGTCTATGTTATAGACTCCTGCAAGTGAGTTCATGAAGTAGCTTTTTGTTTTGTAAATCCTATTCTTTGGAATGCAAAAAAGGTTTCTGAACACAGAGAACTGCCTTGTGTTCCCATAGTCACAGAGCTGAATTTGAAGACTCCTAACTCACACAAGACAAATTTGCATTGTCTTTAGCCGTTCAACACAGTTACAAGCCACACTGGCATTTCAGTGGGCTGCATTCATGCTGGCACTATTCATGTGAGGTGTCACTGGGTCTCCATGCGTATTTGAAATATGTCATCTGCCAAATGAGTATTACAAACACTCAGTGTATAGCTGATGGAAAATAGGAAGATTTTTGTAGTCTGTTACAGATCCTGTCTTGCTATGCATGTTCTCTGAGCAAATTACACATAGGGATCTCATTAACTGCGTGGGAATTTTAAGCTTTTGAATTAGTTGTGATAACTTTATTCTGTGAATAGCTTGGGGCACTGCTTTATAAAGAGTATGATACTTTCACAGATGGATGGCTAACTAGCCAAAGCTTAGCTAGTGAAACATGGGTGGTTTGCTTCTTAAAAGTGGTGTGGCTGCAAAGAATACAGTAAGAACGATTTGGGAGGACTTAAGATGAAGAACATCTGATCTTAAGGGTTGTTGGTTTTTTTTTTCCGTAACAGACAAAAAGTGAAGCTGTTCACTGCTCATAACAATATGACAAACTATGCCACAGTCTGGGCATCAAAAACTAATTTGGAACAGCGGAAAGGAAGAGCTGGACGTGTACGTGCTGGATTTTGTTTCCATTTGTGCAGCAGAGCTCGCTTTGAAAGGTGAGGCTGTGCTCTTTAGAAATAAAATAACCTCAGAGACTTCTCCCAGAACTGCTGTATGCTACTTCTGATCAAACTGGGGAAATAATTTCAGAAAGCACAGAGAGGAGATGCATGAAGTCAGTTCACGCTGGATTCTTGGATATCTCAGTTCTTTTGCTTAAAAAAAAAATCACATATGTTTATATGCTTTTACCTGTAGTATGAGGTGGATAAATAGTTCACGATTTTATTATTAAGAACTTCACTGCAACCTACAGAACCTCTGAGGAGAAAAATAAGAACTGCTTGGGAATTGAGGCAAGGCAGAAAAGAGCTTTCTAATGAGGATAAGGCTTTAGTCTGCCTTCAAATATTGTGGGCCCCTGGCATTTTCACATAACAGGCAATTTTGTCATGAAAGTGATAAAAAGCAGGGAAGACAGATGTTCCTTTTCCCTCCATGCCCATTCTGTGGCCAAGAAGCCCCTTTAATGGTGCTGAGTTGCTGCTCCAGCACCTTCCCTGCTGCTGAAACTTTTGACCTCTTCTATCTGCCAAGCTGTTTCTGAGTTACCATACCCATGGAAATCTTTTTGCTAGTTGCAGAAGTCTACACAGCTGTTACACTCAGTGTTTGATCTCTCTCATGAAAGTTTCAGTACCCCTTTCTCACATAGTGGTTAGAGCATAGCTGTGTTTGATGTTCAGTTTTTTGTAACCTGTGAAAACATCAGTTGATGAAAAGCTTTCCTTTTTAAATTGCTCAAATTTATTTAGATATGCTGTGTAGTACAGTGGAGTGATTATTAAGAATTTTTGACAGTGAACTGATTTTAGACTACTGAAGTAATTATGGGCCTTCCTGATTTTAAGGTTACCTTCTTTCAAAGAACACGAAACCAAAATATGCTAGCTCCATCCTACCTAGGAAGGAAAGAGTGTTTGTGGACTTGTGCAGAGAATCTTTTCAGAGATACTGTCTAAATCTGGTGCCAGCTGAATCTGGATATCTGTTCAAGGTGTTTTGAAACCTTTTCTAGCCGTCTTTTGCTCAGTGCAGTCATTCCTAGGAGTTCATGTTTCAATCAGCAAGCTAAAGGATCGCTAACGATACTGTGGTAAAGACTTGAGAGCTCTATCTGTTTCCAACAGGTCTTTTTCCTACCAGGAAAACATCCAGCAAAAATACTTACTCTTCTTAGTGATCAAAGCAGAAATGTGCAGGAGGAGTTGGGTGGTTTGGAGTTGATAGAAGGATGAGTAGAGAAGTGCTTGTATGGAAGGCAGGTTGACAGCAGGTCGTCTGTCTGAGGAGTGGAAGACCTTCCTTAGCCATGCTGGAGATCATTGTAAGGGGGCAGGTATGGGGCCGGACACAGCCATGCTGCGAATCTGCCTTCAGCCATGATGCTGCGAATCTGCCTTCAGCCATGCAGACTCTATATGTGGTCAGCTTATGCTAGGAACCACACCAGATAGTCGTGATGTGAGGGCTGTACTCTCTGTGCATTTCCACTGTAAATTTACCCTGAGATGAGAATCAAGTATGGAAAAGAAATGCTGGTAGAAGAGCCTAAGTTACAGGAGCACAATGAGAGTTGATGGGTGGGCCGGGAGGCAGTATTTGCTTTGGAGGGTGGTAGTTTATGCTGATGGAATGACCCATGATGGTGATAAAAGCTTGTGTTCAGAAAAATGTGGGCTTTTTTGTTCTCTTCTCATTCCAGACTTCAAACTCATATGACACCTGAAATGTTTCGAACACCACTTCATGAAGTTGCTTTGAGCATCAAATTGCTGCGGCTGGGAGGAATCGGTCAATTTTTGGCCAAAGCGATAGAACCACCACCTTTGGATGCAGTGATTGAAGCAGAACGCACTCTAAGAGGTATCGTTGTTTGTCCACAAGATTGTATGTTAATGAAGCTGACTCCGCATGATTTCCTGTGTATGATCATCACTTACAAACTGCTTTAACATCTCTGGTTAGATTATTTGTGTAGTAACATGCTGTCTGAAACAGCAAGGTGTTTCCTGGATGCATCATGTGGGTGGCAGTGTCTTCTGCAGCTGAAGAAATACTGTATTCCCAAGTGGAGTGTCATTCCTTTAGGAAACTTGAGCCTTCAAACTTAAGGCTTGTTTTGTTATTTCACCAGTAACTTATGCTAGCTTCCAGCTTCCCGTTCTCCAGCTGTGGCACTGCTGTGTATGACATAGGCTCAGTCCAGTGCCTAAGGCATTCACAAAACTACTGTAAAAGTACTGAGAAAGAGAGGTTAGTAGTTTATTGTATAATTGTATAATAATTGCGAATTGTATACAATTGTAAATTGTATATGATACAACCGCGTTGTACAGTTTGCTGACCCAAGATCTCAGTATTTTGTCATTAAGTGATTAAATCTCCAGTTTATGAATACACGAGCATCAGTATCTTCCTAAAACAGGAGAAACTGAGGTGGGGGTTAAGCAGTCTCCCCAGTTTCTTCAAGGAACTAGCTAGAATATGAGTAAAATGAAGCAGGGAGGAACCCTAAATTTATGCTTTGTATTTAAAACAGTGATCTCAAACCTCAGCATGCTTTGCAAATGTCACTAAATAAGTATTTCTTAACATTTCTAAGAACTGAAATAACTGTTTGATTGTTGATTTTATGAAAGAATTGTGTGATGAGCCTACATTGCTCATATACAGAAGGGACACCAGAATGAAAAACATAGCTACGGATATGTATTCAAGTTTAATGACTTTCTGATCTAAAAATCGGTAGGCTTTTGAGTTCAATAGATACCAAGAAAAATGGATTTGATGGTGGCTAAGGAGTCCTTTATTTGTTCACTTTCCCATTTAATTGCTGAGGCTACAAAGCTGCTTTTTTTTTTTTAAATATAAAGCTTTTATGCTGAAGTTTCCCAAAGTAGTCTGTAAATAGAGTACATGAACTATAAGTTTTGCATTTTTCACTTATTTCTTAAAACGGTTTTTAAAGATCACATTTGTATTGATTTCTTTGTCGTGCAAACTTAAAAGGAGTTTTATGACGTAGAATTTAACAGTTATGGCCCAATGGCTGGAAAGATAAGCATACTCACGAGACCCTTCAATCTGTACAGCAAACAGCCACAGACACTTGTTTAATTTTATTATTGACAATGGTTTGATAGCTTTGAGGATGAGCTCAGGTGGTAATTTTTAGGTAATGGAATGAGAGAAAGGCAGGCAAAGCCTCATGGAAGAGAGAGTTTTCTTTTTGATGAACTTGAAATCACAGGGTTCTGTGATTTGGCAATTGCAATGAAGACTACAGGTGGCTGTGATAGGGCTGCTTTGATATTTGTGAGGCAGAAATTAGGTTAGATTAATTAGATCAAATAGAGGGACTTGAAAAAAGTTCAATAGTGTAATAGTGGTTTGTACCGAAGCAAACTAAAAGGAAATGGAAAAATATGTTTGTAAATTAAATAGTAATTATTTTAATTGTGGAGGAGGTAGTAAAACATCTGTAAAGCTAAAGCAAAATTTATTTGACCTCAGAGCAGTTTTGAAAATCAGGTTGGCAGTACTGTAAGTGAACATTAAATTTTAAATATAGGTGGGGTTCTATTTAAACACCATTATTAAAGTTCTGAATTTCTTATCTAAGGATTTCTGGGATTACCTAACCATCTTTGATAATAAGAGATCCTGTGTTTCAGAGCTTGACGCCCTGGATTCCAATGATGAGCTGACACCCCTTGGAAGAATCCTAGCCAAACTTCCCATTGAACCTCGTCTTGGCAAGATGATGATAATGGGCTGTATTTTTTAGTAAGTTTAGCAGTTTCAGTGGCCTTTTTTTCTTGTTTCTCTGAGTTCCTGGGCCTCTAGATGTCCACGCTACAAGAGGAAAAAACAAAACATCTAGACGAGCAATAAATGCTACAGCTGGGGATAGGAAACTGAATATTCATGAGAGCAGAGGATAAATAAGTTTTAGTAAAGGGAATAAAGTAGTCATGAAAGTCAGAGTAACTGAAAGGGACCAGTATGGGCTGAATATTTATGAATTAAGAGTGGGACTCTACATGCTTAAGTATAGCAGTGAGCTAGAGGTGGGGAGATGTGAAATTTGAGACCTAGATAAGAAGAAAAATGAATGCACACATTTTGCTTTGACAGAAATAAAGAACTGTTGTTTGTAATTGTGATGACTGTAGGGTCCTTTCCACCAGAAGGTGGTGGTGAAAAGAACTGTGTATGGATGGGGAAAGGGGAGATAGACAAAGGGCTGTGAACACTTGCTGTTGTGAAAGGGTAGCTACTGGAATTGGAGCTGATTTAACATCCACTTTCTGGGAAGCATTTCTGTTAAGTCTGGTATACAAGAGCCAAATTACTAAGGCTTCTAACCTCAAGCTATAAGTTTTTACTGCGATCAACAGCCTGTAGTAGCTGCTGGCAGCAATACTGTGAATAAACCCAATCCTGATACCTTTTGTGGTTTCTTTCAGTGTGGGAGATGCTGTTTGTACCATCTCTGCAGCCACCTGTTTCCCTGAACCGTTCATCAGTGAAGGCAAACGGCTGGGTTATGTCCATAGGAATTTTGCTGGGAACAGGTTTTCAGATCATGTTGCTTTGCTCTCTGTCTTTCAAGCCTGGGATGATGCAAGGTATATTGTCTTGGCACAGAATTTGATGAGAGGTTGTGGGTAACGCAGAGTGAGCAGTTTTGTGACCAGACTACATATGTCAACGAATGCTATGACAGCTAGACTTTCACACTTCTCCTTTTCTTGCACAGACTTCTAAATCACTTTGTTTGTTTTTTAGAATGGGTGGTGAAGAAGCAGAAAAAAGATTTTGTGAACACAAAAGACTCAGCATGGCTACTCTTAGAATGACGTGGGAAGCAAAAGTCCAGCTGAAAGATATACTTATTAATTCTGGCTTTCCTGAAGGTGATTCTTCTTGGACATAATAATTTAATGATTGCATTTTTCATTCTGAGATGAGAAATAAATAAACAACATAATCTACGATGAGTACACAAGTACAGAGGCCTATAATGAGATTGCCGTAAAGCTGTCCTGCTTTTTTACAGCTGTTTGGATGACATTTTAGTGCTGTCTCATTCTCTCGTAGTTGTCTAAACCAGAGAAGTTGTGATGGCTGTGGTGCAACATAGGGAGATTTTGGAGGCTGAGGTTAGGGCTGCAGGATTAAAAATCTGTTAAGCAATTGTCCTTAGAGAATTACCTCCCTGATTTTCTTTCTTCTTTACTTGTTGCATCTCCAAAATGTGCTGTGCTTCCCCCCTCCTTTTCATTAGCCTTAGGGAGTCTGTGTGATCTAAACAGTGTGCTATGTGCCCCATAACTTTCTGGGTTTGTGCCGCAGGAGCGATGTGCAGTAGGGTGGCATATTATTCAATTTTCTAAGGAAGAAAAAAAATAAATTCTTAAAGTTGACTAGGTTCTGAATTTGCCTAATGTTCCTGAGGAGCTTGCTCAGTTAAACAGCATGGCTGGCTGGATTCAGCAGATGTTCATCTCCTCTTCCTTTTTTTTTTTTTTTTTTTTTTTTTTTTAAATTCTTTTAATTTTTTTCTCTTCATGCTGCTAGGATCATTGCTGCATTTATCCTTAATTTTATTTCTGGGCAAGATGACCTGAAAACAAGCCACCAGAGACGCTGGGGAGGTTTGTAACAAATACACTAATGAAAACATCCATTCTGACCTCCCGCAAAAGATCTGTCTCCAAAACAAATGACAGGAAACACACTGTGGTACGGCATGTTCTGGGCAAACCCCTCTCTCCTTGTTTTTTAAGAGCTTGGGGGAGAAAAATATCTCTTTGCACTAGTATTTTTCAGTTTTTTGCTCTCCATGAATAAATTGAAAATGGAATGTAGAACTGAAATGCTTTGAGTGCAGAGGTCATTTGAGAACAGATGCTCATCTACCAGTTGATTGAATCAGAAAATGCATTGATCCAGGATCCTAAACAACTCTGCTGTGCTGTCCTACATGACCCATGGATGCAAGCCAGTCTTCTGTTCTCTGTCAACAGAATGTTTGATGACTCAACCGTTTAACAACACTGGACCAGATAATAATCTGGATGTTGTAATCTCTCTGCTTGCTTTTGGGGTCTACCCCAATGTCTGCTACCACAAGGAGAAGAGGAAAATACTTACCACTGAGGGGCACAATGCACTCATCCACAAGTCATCTGTCAACTGCCCTTTCAGCAGCCAGGACATCAAGTATCCATCACCTTTTTTTGTTTTTGGAGAAAAGGTAAAGACTTTGAATTTGTTGTTGTTCACGTGCTGCCAGGTTGTCTAAGAGGCTCTTTTTGGTAAAGCAGCTTGTTTTTTGGTTTCTGGGGGATTTTGTTTGTCTTCTCCCCCCCCCTCCCCCCGAAAGTGACCCTTATGTGGTCATGGTGTCACTCAGCCTTCTGGTAACTTCCAGTCAACCAAATTCAGTAGATGTAGAGCTCCACAGAAAGTTCCTGTGAGTTTTGTGAAAACAGCCAGGTCATATTGAAGGAGCTAAATTATTATCTTCTTCAAGAGATTGCCTTAGGAGCTGTTCCATACTAATTAGGCACTAGAGAATTTTTGCCCTTTTTGCTTCTGCTACTTATGAATTCAGAGAGAAAACAGGAACATGTAATATGGCAGTGGGGTGCTCCCTTTCTGGCGTGTAGGTAGTTTGTCATCTCCCAAAGACAACTCCCATTTCCCAAGCATCTCATAAAAACCCTGAGATGCTTTCCCTAGTGTCCCCATGACCTTTTCCTCCATCCCATTAATTTTGTGTACTCAGCACATACTGTACATGTACACTTAAACCCCTGTGTGCTCTCATGTACTTTGGTGATGGCCATCATGAATGCAACTGCTCCTGCTCACCCTTCTTTCAAGGAGCAAATGAAGGTAGTGCCTTTGAGTAGGGCATAGCTGTGAGACGGTCCTTGGGCTGCCAGCCTGCTTGTGCTGCCTGTGCACAGTTACTCCAGTGCAGCGATGGGGAGGCCCTGATGCACTCTGCCGCCTGTTGTTGAAACCAGCTGTGTACAACACTGGAATTCCTTCAGCCTGGGAAGTGCTGTAAAGATGTTTTGGAGAATAAGCATTGAATTAGCAAGGCCTCTTGCTCTACGGAGAGCCTCTTAAGATCTTACAGCAGAGGTGATGCAGTAGGGCTTTCTTTTTTTGTCACATTGTCTACGCTGGTTAGTGCTGAATTCCAGTTTATGCTGATTTTTATATCCTCAGTCCTTTTAGCTGATACGCAACATTTTGGTAATGACAAATAACCCACTTCATTGATAATAAATGGAATTTTGACTCCTTTGGGCACTGGCTGGAGTCTCGCTTGATACTCAGGATTTCCATATAGATGGTTCAGAGCTGTGGTGAGGCTTCGCCTCTTCCTCACCCTTTATGACAGGATCCCAGGTGGGTCACATCTTTAATATGCCTCGACCATTTCTGTAAAGTGACCTCCCCTAAAAACACCAAAAGACTTTTGAACTCAAAAAGCTATGCTTTATTAAATCAAAATACACATGGAATACTAAGAGCGACTAAGATGGTGGCATAAGAGTGGCTAAGAGAGCACCTGTGTGAGACAGGGGTGAAGGAAAGATTTATATGCAGCTGTCTCCCTGCCCAGCATGTACTTCCTAAAAGAAAGTTTCTCTCTGAGGTCTGGTTGTCTGTTCCCTGCTGCACTTGGCAGTCTCTCTCTGACCTGCAAGTTCAGCGTTCCTCGTTGTGGCCATTTTTCTGCCACAATTTTCAGCTTCTGGCAGCTTCTCTTTTTTGAATATGTGTGATATCTTCCAGGCAGGAGCAAATCTTCTCCCTGAGGACAAGCAAGTACAACGAATTCTGCCCATCACGCTCCGTCATACCTCTGCGTGAAAGAAAGGGGGGAGAGAGGCAGCTCTCAGGGTGGGAAGCTGAAATCCTAAGTGCTGCTTCTCAGTTCCTCTTTAAAATGAAGGGCAGTAGCCTGTGTAGTCAGTGCTGTTATCTCTGACTCGGGTCAGATGGCTCATTATTGTCCAAGTGCTTGCTTCAAGTACAAGCTTAAGGTCTTGTTTCTGTAAGATGACAAAGTGGGCTGGTTGCACAGACATGTAGCAACTTCCAAATTTGCATGTGTAGGACCCTACTAAAGAAGCAACAAGCTTTTTCATCACAGCCCCAGCAGTGCAAAAGGTGGGAAGATAATTCAGCTACGCCTTGGTCATTTCTAGGTTGGCAAAGCATGAGTTGGCTCCTGCAAAATGTCAGCTGCATAAATGCAGGCATGCAGTCACAGGAAAATGAGTGCTTTTAAATGGCAGGTAGTTTGGGTTTGTGGTTTGTTTTTTGTTTTTTTTTTTGACACCAGCCAGCACCAAATCCCTGTAAACATCTGCCTAGCATTCAATTTTGTATGCATGTGTGCTCTTGTAGTTTCCTAACGCTATACCTAGATTTTTTTGTGGTGGTGTTTTTACAAAATTCTCTGGTGTCAGTGGCCAGAGGAGGGTGTAGGGATCTGTTTTCCATTTCAAGAATCGTATTCCTGTTCCACCTGCAGATTCGAACACGAGCCATTTCTGCCAAAGCAATGACCCTGGTGAGCCCGCTGCAGCTGCTTCTCTTTGCCTCCAAGAAAGTCCTGTCAGACGGGGAGCTCATTCTGGTAGATGACTGGTATGGACCTCCTTGGTGCTCATAATATTCGGGTCTATGAAAGAACACAGACTGAGGGGGAGTGGCTGCTAACACAGACATAAATCTCTGTAGAATTGGAACCCTAGAGCAAGCCATGCACTGGAGGTTAATTGTGAAGGCATTACCTTTGTTTCCTATGAGGAAGGGAGAGGTTTACATTGGTAGCACCGTTTCATGCAGATTATCTGCTTAAATTGAAAACATGATATCAGGCAGTTTCCATAAAAACTGCTGGTTTTTTCCCCTTTAATTGGAACGTGAATAAGAGGTACTATGTATTTTGGACCTCCCTTTGGAGAGGGGCTGAGGAAACCTTGTTTTTAAGTCTCAGAAACACAGCTTGAGGAGAGAAATGCTAAGGATTTGGTGGTTGCCTCTGGCAGCATACATTTTATGGCCATGACTAAATACCATCTGGATGTCTCCCTGCCCCCCGTCCACCCCCAGTCAGTAAAATGGTGGTGAAGAATTGCTTAAGCATAATTCACTAGTGTTTTTCAGGGTAGCCTGGAGCTTTCAAAATCTTAAAGAGCCTCATGTTTTTAGTTTGCTTTATATTTTTGTATCTTTCTTGATACATCTGTTTTGTTGCTAGGGGTTACGTATTGGTATTATCTGAGTGTGTTAAATTTCAAGAGCAAATTTAAACAGAAGGATAGTTGTGTTTTGACAATGTCACATTTTAGGGATCTGGCAAATTTGCCTCCTGAATTTCACATCCCTTCGTTAACAAACTGGAACTTAAAAGATGAGAATATAGATTGCTGGCTCAGTGTGTGCAGCACGCAATGAAAAACCACTCCACAGAACATCTTGCATAACAGGTTCTCTGCTAGAAGTTGTAATACATCTAATGTAATTCTTTCTGCTCTAGGATCAAGCTGAAGATGCCCCACAACGCAGCTGCCTGCATCACAGCTCTGCGTGCTGCGATGGAGGCTCTTGTAGTAGAAGTGACTAAAGATCCTGAGATCATTCGGCAGCTGGACCCAGCAAATGAGCAAATGCTGAATGTGATCCGTCAGATCTCCAGGCCGTCAGCCGCGGGCATCAGCCTCATGGCTGCCAATGCAAGGTTAGCTTGGCTCCCTTGGCTTGTGCAGACAGAGTTCTGGGGCGAGGAGCGCTCACCACCTCTGCCCCCAAGGACACCGAGGGCCTGAACAGAGCAGGTCAGAGCTGTCAGCTCCACTGCTCTCTCCCTGCACAGTGGCTGCAGAAACCCAGAGTTAAAATCACTGGGAGAGTCTCGTCCCGTGTGGACAGGGGCTTCAGGTTTTTGCTACAAAATCAATAATCTGAGAGTATGTAAAACTGTCACATTCAAAATCTGATGTAGGCAGATCGCTGCCTGTTTCCACAGGAAGGACAAGTGGCTCTCGGGAACAAAAGCTGTCATCACCTCTTCCAAAACACAATGACTTTTAAAGAAAAGATAATCCAAATTTATCTTGGCAAACCCATTCATCTCTGTCTCTGGTAATAAAACAAATACTTGGCTGTGCTTGCACCCCTCCATTGCCCCTTGTTTTCATGTCTTGCTTCTGAAGCAAAGAAAAATAAAAACACCTGTGAGCTGTTAGTAATTTAAGGTTCAAAACAAAGCACAGCTTAGATGTACACTTGACTGTGTTTCGTGAGGTGCAAAATAAAGATCACTGTGCTCACGTAAACAGGAACGCGGCTCCCTCTGCATTTGTGTGAGCAGAAGTGGGATTAAGAGGAAAAATTTCTATCCCAGGTGTAGACCTGGCTGAGATTTAGAGGAGGGACTGCTCATGTGGCACGGCAGGCCATTCCCAGCTTTTCTTTACTGAAGTGGAAAAGGTGCAAAAGTGCAACTGTAATTCAAACATTGCGTTCTGTTAACAGAAAATAGAGGCATCTTAACTGAGCATCCTGGCAACTGAGTATTCTTCTTTTAATATTAAAAGAAATGGAATCCGTAAGATTGCGTCAAGTATGTAATGTTTCTCTTTGCCAGGTTCGGCGATGGTCCTCGCCCCCCGAAAATGGCCCGCTATGACAATGGAGGTGGCTTCCGAGGCTGGGGCAGTTACCCACGCGGCTCTGGCTACAGAGGTAGAGGGTACGGTGGCTACAGCTACTCTGGCAGGCGCTCAGGAGGCAGAGGATACCAAGGTAGCTGCGGGGGAGGCTATCGAGGAGGAGGGTTTCGAGGAGCAGGCGGTGGCTACAGAGGAGGCTGTGGGGATCAGGGCAGGGGCAGGTGGTAGCGGCGGAAGTTCGCTGAAGTCTTTCCAGTTTGACAAAAGCGCGTTTCTCTCCCAAGTCCCTTTCTTGCTGTTACCAGTCTGTTTGCCATTTCGGTTTCTTAGTATAAGTACAGCTCTGTAATATATCGTGCCCCTAGGGAATTTATGGCGAGTTGTTTGATTTTATTCTTAATAAAGAGTTTCTTTTTACAGACCTTTATGCTATAAGTTTAATTTTGGATTTAGATTTAGATTTTGAAGCCCTCTGATGCTAGTTTTGATTGTAGGACGTATAAGGCATTCTGAGGAAACCTTTTCATTGTCTAAAACCATTCTCTGCCAAACACATTTCAAATTACAGAACTTGGACTCCCTGGGGATTTTTCTTTGTTGTCTAATAAACGGTGCTAATAGCCCTTGCTGCAGTGGTTTTCTGTCTGCCAGGCAGCACTTGGTTCCTTTGCAGCCAGCCACTGGCCTACTGCATGCCATGTTACACCTCCCGGCATGGCAGCTGATGAGATCTCTTGCTGATTTGGATAATTCGGGAACATGGAATACCTTTTTCAAGACTGGTGTGATGCTGCTTGTCTCTGCAGAACCTGAAGTGATCTCAGAAGCGTGAACTGTGCCCTTCATCCAGGGGCTCATCTGAGCATTCATTTACATTGCTACTCCAAAATAGTCACACTTCCTTCTTCCAAATACATGTGAAAGAGAGCGATTTTTAAAGTAGAATTCATTGAAATTGCAGCCCGTGGATTCTCACATTCAAAACTCAGCTGGCTGCCTGGTGCTTGCAGAAGTATATCAACGCAGGGGGGATAAAAAGCCTGCCAGCGAGGCGCGGTTTCCTCCGTGCCTCTCAGACGAGCAACTGGGAAGTGACCTGGAGCAGGGGTGGATGACGCAGGGTACCCGCAGGCACAGATTACTCTCAGGGGTTTTCTACAGTCAGGCCGTGTTGCGCAGGAACACCTGTGTGAACAAGACAAGGGAAGCACTCCAGTTTACAATAAATGTGTGCGTATGAATGGTTTGGGAGGGTTTGGTTTTTTTTTTTTTTTTTTTTGGCTAAAACTCCTTTACCTCTCTTACAGCACGGCCACAAAACTAGCAGTGCTGGCCTGGGGCAGCAGCAGGCAGGTGCTGCCTCTTGCACACACTTTGTACTGCAGGGCCTCAGCAGCACGGGGAGATGTCTGCGGGCACAGCTTGGTATGAAACCTGTTACGTTACCAAGCCTGGCGAGATTAACCGCCCCACTTCCCCCACTAATCCAACTGGAAAGCTTATTCAGAGCCAATAATTAGTAGCGCTTACAGGTGTGTGGGAGATGTTGGTGTTTGAGTGAAGTTTAAATATCATATTCTGTGATAACTAGCTAAAAATGGTTTTCCTGGGGCTACTTCGATGTTAAGTGCTAGATAAAGAAATTCCCTTTTTGGAGGGAAGTTGATGTTTCTCAGGTCTATTTGCAAAAATGATTCTCATTTGTAACTGTAGAGCTATTATTTACTATTCCCGGAAAAAGAACAAAAAACCTGTTGCCTTCACATTAGTGCCACCCTGGGTATGATACGAGGTCTCACTGGTTCTGGTACTATTGAAGTGATGAAATTTGGAACTCTCAAAGATGGCCGTGCTTCTTGGGTACAGCTCAACACCAGTGCCCTGTTCATTAACAAAAAGGTTATACCTAATTTCATGTTGCTTGTAAAAATTGTTGAAAAATTAATGGGCACTTAAAGAGTACAGCCCGGTGTAGTAACATACAAAATTGTGTAGGTCACACGCCTACGCGGGGAATTGCTGCTGGGATGGAGCTTGCAAGGATACCCGCTCCTGAGGACTGCTCAGGTCGCAGGTTGTGAAGAGGGAAGGTGCTGCGGACTATTGAGCATCTACAGATCACAGCTTAGTTGGTTTTGTCTATGTGCCTAGTGTTTTACATATTAAGGAGCGTCAAGCATGAAAATACTGCTTAACAATATTCAGTCTGGTTTTTGGTATCTAATCCATCAGGGCACGTTAAGTGGGAAAGCAACAATCCTTGCCTACGCTTCCTGTGCCAGAAATGAATAGCACAGTCTAAACAAGGATTGACATGGTAATGAGGAGCTTAAACAGCCTGCGTACAGAAAACTGAAAATTAACCTGAAATGACACATACATTTTCGTAATAAAAACTGAGCTTGTGATGAGTTTACTGTGTCAGTAAATTGATCTGTGCTTTGTTTCAAAAAGCCAGTTTGCCAGAGCACTCCCCTCTCTTGTACAACAAATTTAATTACCTGAAATTCAAGAAGAACAAACTACCTGAGCTCCAGTAATCTCACTATCTGTGATGGTCAGAGAAGCCCCAGTGAGCGCAGACGCCAGTTCCTTCGTGCTTTCGTGCACAATTTGCTATAGTCACCTGGCCAGATTCAGCAGCCAGCGACATCACTGACTGTCCTCTGCTGTACTGACCTAAGGTGCGTTAAGTTTGTATCTCGGGCTTTTGAAACCACAAAGCTCTCTTAAGGGGCTTTGGAAACAATCACGGATTCTTCTCGTTTTCCAGTTCCAAGGGAAAAAGGAGAAGAGTAATATTGACAGCAGTGTCAAAACCATAATATGAAGGATAAGACTTGTCAGTTGGTTACTTGAATTTTGCTTGGTTTCAAACTTCTCACATAAATATTAACAAAGCTACCAGTAAGTTACAAACCACTAAGTGCACTTTTTATCTTAATTTCCGGACCCTGTGCTTGCCTGCCTGACTGCATGCCTTATGCTGCATTAAACAAAACGCAAACGCCCTTCATGCAAACTGACGGCTCGGTTTCAAAAGCCTGGTGAGCGTTACACAAACCACAAAGGCGTAGATTGTGTGTATCTGCACAAGAGAGATGAGAAACACAGCACATTCACTTTTGTCTTTGAGGTGATCTTTAGAGTCAGTCACGGAGGAGGGCTGAGAGTCTGCCTTTTGTTGCTCTGTTAGAGTAAATATGCAGAAGGTTCATCCCAGCGGCACGGGAGGACTCAGGCAGCATGTCACACAACGTACTCCAGGGTGAGAACTGAAAAATATCTCTAGCCATGGGGAGGTTTCCACCAATGGAGAAACATTCAACAGAGCTATGCTATGGTCTTTACTTGAAGAACGTTTAAAGAAAAACCGAGTGGTCAGCTGCGGCATCAGCATTAATGGTATCCCACTGATCTCAAGATCACCATCCCTAAGGTGGGTGAGTCCTCTTGAAAGGAAGTTTTTGTTCTTAAGCAGTTTCTTTATAGGAAGATTCTTTCTATGGAGTTACTTAGAAACACTTGTGCTTGAGCTAGAGCATGTTAGGGGTGTGCCCATACTGAACTTGTTCCTAAGAAAACTGACCAAATTCGCATTGCAATTAACCTAATCGATCTCTTTTCCTGCCTCCAAATCAAAAATGGGGTGAGGAATGCCAGCCAGAGGAAAATTAATGTCACGAATACAACTTTATTGAGTTGAGGTGGGTGGCTTAGCATGCAAGATAGTGATGCCTTACCTGTCTCTGAAAAAGAGATGCAATACGAGTTTAAAAACAGCAAAAAAAGATGAAGAGATGAACACTTCTAATCAGAAGCTCACCTGGAGTTTTGACAGGAGAAAGAACTGAAAATGGCGGCCTAAAAGCACTCCCTCCGTTCAGACATCGTCTGTTGAGAGTGTGCGGCCTGGCTGTATGGAGCCAAAGGGCACACACGAGCTCTGAGATTCGCTGACATTCTCTGTCACCTCGTTCCAAATCTCCCTCGTTGCCTCCTGGTGCTTCTCTCCTGACACTGTCGAGAGATCTGAAACCTGTTTGGTACCTCCTTGTTCTCAGCAGTAACAGAAAGCTGTATTAAGGCATCCTTAAAATAAGCTGAATAAAAAGTCCTCACCAGTAGCTTTGCATGAGGCACTGGTTTTTAAAAACAGGCTGGGTCTAGAAGGATGAGGAGGTCGTTCAAAGAAGCAAAAGATGCTGCTTATAGCGTCGGTGAAGCAACTTAAAATGTTGGTGCATTTTAAGTGGACTTTGGTTGAACTAGATGATCTCAGAGGTCTTTTCCAACCTTAATGATTCTATGATTCTATAAGTGTGCCTGTGTCTGGGCGGAAAAGGGGGGGCTAAAAGGCCGAGGTGCAAAAAATAGCTTCAGTTTATCTGTATTTCTGCTGTGAGCATTGCTTTACCGGTTAGCACAGGCTTTCGTGTCACAGAGGGGCCAGCTTCTGCAGGATGTATTTCAGTGGCCGTTCTCCCCTGGAGGTAATGCGCATTAAAACAGCACACCAGAACAGACAGGGAGCTGAAGGAGCACTTTTGCATTTTTTGTTTGTTTGTTTGTTTTCAGGATACTAAAAAGCATAAAAAATTGATGGAGTAAAAGATAAACTTGGAACCCTATGCCATATTTTGTAAGATATGAGACCACGTGATGGTGTAGGCATCAACCCGAGTAAGGAAACGCGGGCAAGCGAGTGCCGGCATTTAGATAAACGGTGCTTGCAGGCTTTAAATCTGCAGGGTGTGATTTGCTGAAGCATGGCTGGAAAGTTTGCTGATGCTAATTTCTTATTAAACCTGTCACCTTATGGGAATGTTAAATACAGTGCTGATGTTCTTATATAAAAAAAAAAAAAAAGCAACCCAAACCACACCTTTCAAGAGCCATCAGGGAAGAGGACCTGCCTACTTTGGAGGTGCTATTGCTGCTTAGGATTATGCTGCTTTAAAATACATATATTTAATATATACATATGTTTTGTGAAACTCATTTTTCACTGACTTCCTGCTATACTGTATTCTAGTTGCACAGTGTTTTTTCCCTCGGTAGTAGCTAACAAATTACACTCTGGTTTATTTTCACACACTGAAAGTTTTTTTAATCCCATTAAAAGCTCTGGTAAATGTACTTTTCCCTACCATTTTCTAAGAACCATCAATCAGGACTGCTTTTGAACTGTGGTTCATAAAGACAGAGGTAAATTATAAGAGAATACAATCCTAAGGTCCAATAATAATAATGTCTTTAGTTAACAGGGATAAGTTTACAGCCTTGTAGTCTCCTGGGAAAATGACCGCATGGTCTCCACTGTACCAACTTTCTAAAGCCATCTTCAAATTATGTTCAACTTCTAAGGCCACGTTGCTGAAATGGAGTGTCAACAGAAGAATCTTTCACCTGTACAGGAAAGAGTAAGCATTGCTTCCTACATTTGAACAGACTTTAAAAAAAAGCAAAAGTAAAGTTTCAAATTTAAGAGCAGTTTTAAAATCTTCTGCCCTGCTCTGTTTCCTGCAGTCAGTTCCTTTTGCAAAGGGCTTTTTAGATACCGGGACTGTATTTTGGAATTCCAAGTTTTCCTCCCACGCTGGCGTCTGCAAAGAGACATTCAGAAAGACTATACTGGAAAATACATGAAGAATTGCCTTTTTTTCCCAGCTATTGGTTTTGTGCACATCTAAGCTTCTGACCTGTAGTCTGTGTCTGGTGTGTAATTCCCCACTGTTCCTCTTACCTTCTACTAAAGGAATTAGTTGCTCAACGTAGCCAACTCTCCTCTGGGGGGAAAGGGGAGTAAGGGTTGTCTCAACTGCATCAGTGCTCTTTCCAAGGAAAGAAATTGCAAGAAAAAGAAAATTCTCGACCATGGTAAGCAGAAAGAATAGTACTGTGTTTGGTCATGTAGCTCTGTGCCATCTGCCACTGTTACTGTAATGATGGCTCAAAACTCTCACCTACGATGGAGAACAAAAAGTTGACAGTCTGGTCCTGAAAAAATACATAGTAGGTGGTACCTAGGAGTTGAGGAAGGCTTCCAAGGAAGAAGAAAAGATACCTCGTGTGTTGGGGTTTTTCTTGGATTATGTTACTGTAAAGCATCTTAAAAGATAATTCCTCCTTCAGCTGATTGCCCATTTTCACGCTGCGCTATGGATAACTCCAGTGCGATAACCACCTCGGTTATTCCTTTTGTGCTCAGCTGCTCAGACCACCTGCTTGCCAAATCCAAACCCTCAAAATAAACCTTAGCTTTGTGAAAGGTCAAGGCTCTGGGCTTTGACTCATGTTTGAAAACACGTGCTGAAGTCTAAACATGGCTCTTCCAGCGTAGCCGCCTTTGTAACGTTTGTTTGACAAACTAATAGATGGGGCCAAAACTGCTGTGATGGAGTTTCAGTGTCATATAACCTAGATCGCCATTTCATGGTAGATTTATTGTCATTTTAATGCTGTGCTTTCTTACCTGTGCTTCATTACATGCACTGATAATTGACGTTCCTGAAGATTTTTTTCTACATCTGTTTTCTACTCGTCCTCCGCTTTTCACCCCTTTGCTCTGCAGGGCTGATCAATTCTGGGATTTGGTGGCAAAGGATTTGAGGATTTAAGGGGATCTTAAATGATCTCTGCACGGTGGGAACTGTATAAGCATGGCCTGCCGGATGCTCTCAGAGCAGAAAATTTCTGTGAGAAGCTCCCAGTGATGTCATATTTTCCAAGGCACCATTATAAACTTTAATTTTTTTAAAATCTTCAAGTGACTCAGAAATCTGGCACTGTGCAGAGTACGAGCTTTGCTGGTATGACATGAGCATCTGTCGTGGGTGGAAGGGTAAACTGTGATGTTAGGAGTTCTCCAACTGAAGATGAATTTAAGGAACTGAGGCAGAAGAAAGAATCCGTAAATACCAGGTGCTGATCAGAGTTCAAAAGTCTTTGAACAACCAAAGACCATGGATACAAAAGTTAGGATTAAAACACACTATGTTATCAAATATGAGGATACATTATGGTAAAAAGCAAAAAAAAAAAATCTTTATTATACTGTGACAGATAACAAATAGAACATTTTGTCCAATATACTGCTGCCCCACTACCTCTCTTAAAACAGAAAATATTTCTGGTCATGAGTACTTCTGGTACGTAATCACTCAAGTCTTAATTAAGGAATTTATATGCTTGTTTGCATGAGAAAAGAGATTTTTCTCCCTGATACTGCCAGATTTCCCATGTAACTCCAGACAGAAGATTTAATCTGGTTTCACATTAATTGTACTTTCTTTATATTGTGTGTGCAACGTGCAAGGCACCTGCATGTTAGCCTGTGGATATGCAGGCAATGAAAGCTGCAATTTCAGAGTACTGACTTATTTTCTTTTTTCTTTTTTCCCCTAAATTTTCAAGTAGCTAATGGCCCAGAAGGGTTACCGTAGACATAGGTGTCCCATTTCTGCGGTAGTTCACATAGCACAGTATGTTTTCCGGTATTCATCAGCTTCTTCAGCCGAAGTTGGTTCTTCTTTAACGCTACTTTGATAGTGAATCAACTCCAAACATAAGATTTTATACTTTTCCAGATGTTTTTAAAATGGTGACCCACTGCAGCATGAAAAGTTCCTCAAGCAGAGCTGGCTATTTCTCACAGCTTTCATCATCATGCCAGTCCCCACAAATACATCACTGAAGAATGTAAAAGATATCTTCACGTTACAGTATGTAAGTGGATAGAGAGCAGGGAAAAGTTGTCTTTTTTTCTTTTTTAAACTCACAAAAGTTGCAGGTAGTTTTCCTAATATGGAAAGACTGCAAAGAATATAATTAGATGAGAAAAAATTCTGCTCTAACTACCATTTATGGGGGGAAGGGGAAGAGTAGGAAGCATTCCAGGACACTAAAACTTACCTGTTCTTCTGCAGGATGTAATTGGTAGTATACAAAGTAAGCAAAACTTTCTTAAAAGACAAGTTGAGAGTAGTAGCATTATTGGATAGTTCAAGCAATCTCCTGAATACATCCCTGCAGGGAGATAAGGCTGAAGGAAATGAGAACATAGAAACAGATTGCAAAAACAACTCTGGAAGCAGAAGGAAAGGGCTACTAAACTCATAATATGAAAACTAATCACAATGCAAACAGCCTGGTTCTGTTCTTAGGAGAAGCCAGATTAGAAGATTTCTAGTACATCCCTGACTGTTAAATGTTAGACCTTTAGATATTTATAATCTCTTGGAATGCCCCCATGCTTGTAAACAAACAAAGCCAAAAAGCCCCAGACCTTGCACAGATTTAAGCAGGAAAGGCAGGATGTGTATTTTAAGACAAAGGTTTTCAGGTGGTGTAAGTCTTGAGGCCCATCTCATTTGAATGACCAGTCTCAAACTAGATAGAACAAACCCAAATTAATCAACTAAGTTTTGTTAATTCTCTAGTTTATAACCTGACTCTTGGAGCGCCAGGAGAGAGAGCTTTGAACGGCACTCTCACATGCATACCACACACACATCCAAACTACTTGGATCAGCTGGGACAACAGATGAGCAGTAGCACTGGTGTTTACCACGTGACCTTTTACAGCTGCCATAAAATGGTTCATCCTTCTCCCTTGGGGCTAATGCAGACATTTGGTTTGGCCAGTGGAGCTGGCAGGCTGCTCACAGGACTAGCCAGAGACATATTAATGCTGCTGGAAAGGAGTTTGACCTTGGTCATTGTGTGGGCAAGGCAGCAGTCTGCCACAAGAGAAGAGAAGAGGGGTTAAAAAAATACCACACCTTTGTCTATAGAGGTCAGTTCTGGTGCACTCCGGTAGGAGAGGTGCGCTTGTATTAGCCCAACAGAAGCTGGGCAGCTCTGCTATGCTGGTAAAAAAGAAAATGGGTGAGAGCAATGAAATAACAGATGGGCTAAGCCATGCTGACCAAAAAGAACAGCTTGAAAATAGACACCGGTGGGTTGGCATCTTCGTCCTGCACCAATCCTTCCCACAGCAGAGAGAAAAAGTGCCTGTCGAAGAGCTCGCTAAGGAACTTCCAACTTTTTCAGCTTAGGAGAGGCACTGGAGAGGCCATCAGCCTTGTGAACATCTCTGATGCAGCAGTTACCACAGAAGTTTGCTTCCAAAGGGCTTCTCTTGTTTTTCATAGGAGTGCCCGTGATCACAGTGGTAATAGTTTGCACAGCATCTGTTACCTATAGGAGGACGTGGATATTAAGTAGATGTTGAAGGAGCAACACACTGATCTTGGTTTTATGTAAATTAGGACAGATCATGCGCAAAGAGGTTCCTCTGCATATGCTACTGACTGCTGAAAAAGTATCACCATCATCATCAGACAGTGGGAGAATCAGAGCTAAATTCTAGCTTTAATATCAGTTTGTTCCCCAAACTCATTGTAAACAGCCTCCAAAACAGCAACAACTGTCTCACTAACATTAAACATATTAATAACACTGACAGAGGCAATCTTGTGTTGGATGAAAAGCAAGCAGTTATTGCATTTGTTTGGAAGCAGATCCTGCGTGCTCACTTTTGGCAATAACATGATGGCCTTTTAACATCCTGAAGACGATTTACACTTACGATACTTTTAATACTATTAACAAGAAAGACGTCAACAGATACGAAACCCACTCTGCAAATGAATGTTGCCGTTCTCTGCAGGGGATCACACATGCACTAGGCTCCTCTAACTGCATGCTCATATGGCCCTCACCTACTCTGCTGTTAAGAGTCTTTGCAATTTTTGAAGTAGGCTATAATACATAAAGTGAGGAAAACAAAGTCAAACCATTAGGAGAAAAGTCTTCTTACGAATTACAGACTGACATTTGATAATCTTTATTCTAAGGGTGAGGCACCAAAAATGAAGCAAAACAAATCAGTGGCTAAATGTAAAAGCATTTTCATGTTTGCAAACTCCAAGAATTTGAGATTAAGATTTCTTTTTCTTCCCTAACTTAGGACAAAGTTGAAGACTAAATTTTTCAAAACCCAGAAGGAGAGTTTTGTCTTTTGGTTCTCCAGATGGCATTTACGTGACAAAGTTTTTAAACAATTTAGTCTTAAATTTCTTCCAAAGAAAAATCTCAGGGATTCAAACTGATTGCTTTAGAAGTGTCACTTTAAATTTATCACTGGGAGCAAAGACAGTTTTGCAACAACCTTATCTCCCCGAGTGGTTCTCAATCACAAGAGCCATCGGGATCCATACCAATGCTCCCTACCTGACATTTTTGACAAAAAAAGATGTTTTAAAACATGCTGTCAGCTCTTGAGATAACTTGCTATAGCCTTAAAAATGGTGTGCACCAAGAACAGTAAAGCAACAAGGAACAATGCCTCTGGAAGTAACAAGAGTAAGGTGGGGGGAGGACAAACCACTTGAGTGAGGAGACCAAGTACGAGAGATTTCTGTAGAGCCAAGGATGGGGCAACTAGAAGCTGATAAACATTTCCGCATGAGGTCAGCTCAGCCAGACAAGCTTCCTAGCGATGTGACATGGATTTACTCAACATATATTTTTCAGTCTTGCTGCATTTTAGATTCACGATTTCTATGTGATTCCTCTTACACCATTACCAAAACAAAGTAAGCTTGAAAATATGTCTGCTGTGGATACAGCTCCTCAGTTAATGCTGTATCATCTGTGAATGCCAAAAGAGTGCAAAAAGCTAAATGCCTAAATCACTCTGTCCCTCTTCCAGGCCAGGCTTCCAGCAACTTTACACAAACCTCCAGAACATTATCAGTTCTCTTGGTATATTTTCAAAATGAGAGGAAAATCCTTCAGCAAAAGATACGAAGGCTTTGAGCTGACACAGTGAACACGGGTGGTTTCCATGTAACCTAATTTAGACAAAGGGCTACATATGTCAGTACCTCCTTACATTAGCATCCTCACGCACACAAAGAACTAGAGATAGATGAAGGTGTATGATCTTGTGATTCAATTCACAAAGCTACTTAAATAAATGGTCTCTAATATGAAACTAAAAATCAGTATTCATGAGAACAGCATCTTATCTTCCTGTAATTCTTTCCAGGCAGAATATTTTTGAGTCTGTGTGCAATATACATTAAAATAATGACTACATCAGGCAGCTATAGTAACCAACATCTAGAAGTGAGCAACAAAAGCGTATTTAAGCTGTCCCAAATGCTGGTTTCTGAATTGACGTATTAAAGAATGGTTCCTTTCCTCATTGCCTGTGACACATATATTGAAAGTTGTCTAAACAATGCCAGTAGCTTACTTAGCTTTCCCACACTATATAACTTATTTTGATTTGCTTCCAGCTTCGATGGAGCCTTTGTTTTCAGACTGAAGCTTTCCAGGTTCAGCCTTGGTAAATGTGACCTTCAAACTCTCAGTGGAGACCCTCCAAAAGAGACCAATGGAGGAGGAGTTACTGTAAACTTAAATATGGACTCAGGTCTGGTTTGTTTTGCTCCAAGTGAATTATCTTTGTCTGGAAAGCAAGTTTAGTAAAATTAGATCTGCACAGCTGAACTATGTAGAAAGCTGTCTCTGAGGAGGACTTAAAAATCACTGTAAATAAATAAGTGAACAAAAAGATGTTAACATATGGCAGCTGCAGACACAAAAAGCTATTTCTATTTCTATTATTTCTGCATATGCTAATGGAAAGGTTACCTCTAAAATGTACCCAATTCTCACTTCCAGCATTTTACAGTGTTAAAAATTTGGAGAGAGTTCAAAGTGATCGCAAAGTATCCAAGGCCAAAACCAGGTCTAACAAAAAGACTTCAGCTTGGTTATCTTACCCAAGAGAAGGCTGGGAACTTAATCTTGAGCTGAAAGTGTTTACATAACAGAAGTCTTAAAAGAGAACATTAGTTGTCTTTCTAAGAAAAAAAAAATCTCTAATCACAACACACTGTTCTTAGTAATGCTCATTTTATCCCACGGAAAGATAACTTCCTTCACTGAGAGAGACACTCAGTGAAATTCTGTTATATTAAATAAACTGTATCGGTCATTTAGCCTACTGGTTTTAACATGAGTTTTCGTGGACCGTCAGGATACATGCAATCATGAACAGCATCACGGATACACGAGACAGATAACCAGAGAAGTTATCTCAACAAGTATTCCATCAGAAGGTGCAATTAAATCTTCTGAATTGACGATGAAACACTCTGGTTTAGCCTTGCAGATCCCAAGCTAGTTGTCTTCTTTCATCTTCAGTTCTTCCAAAAGGTATTTGTCCATTGCATTGCTGGCACTCTCTGCCTATAAACTATCTGTCTTCTGCTGCTCTGCTGTTGTATTAACCAGGCGGTATCGCACTATTTTAAGACTGGTACAAAGGTGGGTTGTGCCTCTTGAAGGCTCCGGGACTGCATGTACCTAACGAGGGTGCTTGTTCTCTGCCATCCCTGGTAGTCTTTCTTCAAGCTAGCCATTTATCAGAGACTTCCAACCGCACAAGCTCCAGGAAATGTGAAAAATGCGGGAAGTTATGCTGTATAGCTACAGAAACCATAACATGCTGGGAAAAGAATCTTGATGGCACTATGCAGCACCATGGTTTGAAAGAGCATTACAGTTCAGGCTGGGACAACAACAAAATAGACAACTGGCTATCTGTCCTTGTTGTGAAGACTGGAAATCATTCCTTCCAGTTCCAAACAGCACAAGGGTAGTAAGCATGGCACTGTCTTTGACACAGCCCGTCTGTCAGCTCATCTCTTTTCACCTTTTCTAAGATGCTATATTCTACAACACATACCGAGTTTTCATTACTCAAGATATTCAGCTGAACAATATCATGTTATCAGTACATTTCACCAAGTTTCTTCTTTCTATTACAACCCTATTAAAATTGTTTTGTAACATCTCAGCATAAACCCGTACGTGTCTTATCTACCAAACATTGAATTTGTCTGTTGTTGTTGATCACACAAATCAATTTATAGAGAACTAGCATTGACAAGTCCCTAAATGCCCCAAATACATAGCAAAAAAAAATATTAATGGCATGTTAATGACCTAATAATGAGTATGAAATGTTATTTTCCAGTGCCCTTCCAGACATGCAGCACAGCAGGAGGCATCCTTACTGAGGACAACTGCAAGCTACCTCTTGCTTTGTGCCACCAGGTCTGCTCCTCAACCCTTCACATTTTAGCTCCCCTGAAGCAGGAATCCAAGAGAAGCCTGCAAAATTATCTCATGTCATTCATGGTGGGATGAACAATTGCTTCATTGAGCTAACTCCTGTTTGTACTCTGGAACCTGACTAAATTGGCAATCCCGACCACAGGATGTGAGGAGAATAACACACTGGGAGAACATCTGCCGTCCCAACTGCGACCTGGAAGGAAACTTGACCATGAGTACTTGGGTTCAGTATGAGAAAAATGCTAACTGTCCGTTGTACACTTCAGGGGACTAATGAAGTTATGTGTCATCTGTTTGTGCAGTGTTGTTCATTCTTTTTTCCCTGTTTGGAAAGCCAGATGTTGCTAAACTGAGACCTGGCCATGTAGCTTCCAGTGACTGAATAGTTGTTATTGCCTCTTGTCCTGAGAGATGGAATTTGTTAAAACTGTGAGCACCTGTACCTGCCTACAGTTGCACTGGAGATGAGGTGAATATGAGTAAAAGCTTTCAGGCTTGATTTCTTCTACAGGTTAACAAACTGGGAAAGTCTCCTGCAGCTTGGTTCCTTTGGGATTTACAGCGTCAGATCCAGGCAGGGCAAGGAATGGCTGGAAGACATAAACACAGGATGGGGCAAAAAAGAAAAAAAAAAAAAAAAAAAAAGAAAACAACTTCAAATATTTTCCCAAATTAGGGCGAGTTGAAAAGAACTCCTAGTGATTATCTGGAAGCTTACCATGCTTTCGGGCACTGTGTGGGGAATTACGTTTATGTTTGCATAAATGAATTGGAAGGGAGTATCCCGGAGGGATACCCATCTGGCAGAACACATTAAATCCAATTCACCCATTATGCAACCAACTTGTTTGTAAGAAGAAACACAGGTGGTTCGGCAAAATGAAAGAGAAGCTGAATAAGTCTGTGGGTTTGTAGAGCCCTCAAACAAGGGTATAAAATTCGTAAAAACGGTATCCAGTGGTGTCTGATAAAACAGTAACATTCCATAAGGCAGCCTTCCCTACTAACATATGTGTCCAGGGACACTTCTTAGTTTCAAACACAGGAAAAAGGGGGAGTGAACAAACCTATATAAAATTTCAGATACTATTTTAGAGCTTTGGGAGCTGCACTGAAGCGTTGATGAAAATGGTATGCTAGGTATGTATTACTATAGAAAGATGTTTATGTTCTGGAGCCTTTTTGTTTTCTTAACCTTTGAAGTTAAACAGTTCGGGTGGCAAAAACTCAGTTGCCACAAGCCAGTGGCTGATGGGGAGGTATGAAATGTGTTTTGAGAATGACTCAAGCCAAGAAGTGGACCAACAAAAACTACTTTCTAAGTTAAAAAAACACTGAGCAGTCACAATGAGGTGCTATTTTAAAGAGCATTCTGTGACTTAAAATCATGTGAGAAATAACTTTTGAGAAGCGTGTCCTGGTATCTAAATCTTTAATGCCAATTCAATGCTAATTAAAATACAACAGCCTTTCACTGACAGGCATCTGAATCTTTGTGAGAAAACAGGAGCAGGAGGGATGGACATTACCATCCTATAAAGATGTAGCCTACCCTCTGTACCCTCTCCTGGTGCTTATGGTAAGTTAGCCCCATCGCAAGCAATTGCAATTCATTGTTTAATAAATCAACACACTAAATCTTGATTTTAACTTCTTCATAGGATTTTAAAATAACATGCTTATAGCTGGAGGTAAGTTAACGTATCAAAAATGAATTGTCAGTAAACAGATAAACGTTGCGGTTGATCTACTCAGATAAATGCTTTTAATGTAATTAAATTTTCTGATGTAATAATCTTCCTGAGCTCCAAAATGGAAAAAGTGAATAACAGTTGAAGAGACTACAGATTTCCTATTCTTTAAAGATCTGACAAGTAGAAGAACAGGATACAGGTCTTAGAATTTCCCATCCCTTCGCAATCACTGCATTTTTCTGAGCACTTGACTTTGTCTTTCTGCTATTTCCATGAACTGAGCATCAGGGATGAAAATGCAGGTAGTATGCTGAGGTTCCCAGCAAGCAAAATGCAGCTTACAGCTATGAAAACTACACTTTTTCTTGCCTACTGAGTTCTTGCTGTAATACATTTTCATATCTCCTCCTTAGGTAGCTCGCTACTGGTACTTCAAAAAGCAAAAAAAAAAAAAAAAAAAAAAAAAAAAAAAAAATTTAAACAGGAAAAACCTTCTTTTAAGG
>VZTL01071940.1:3955-16174 GCA_013400535.1 Scopus umbretta | reverse complement strand
AAGGAAGTGTACAAGAGGTAGAAACAGAGGCAGGTGACCCTGAAGGAGTATAGAGTTGCTCTCTTGATCATTCAGGAATGGGATTAGGAGAGCCAAGGCCAGCCTGCAGTTGAACCTGGCAAGGGATGTGAAGGGCAACACGAAAGGCTTCTAAAGCTACATAAACAGCAAAAGGAAGACTTGAGAAAACATGGAGCTGCTGCTGAATGGNTCTAAAGCTACATAAACAGCAAAAGGAAGACTTGAGAAAACATGGAGCTGCTGCTGAATGGGGCAGGGGAACTGGTGACAAAAGACATGGAAAAATCTGAGGTACTAAATGTCGTCTTTGCCTCAGACTTGAACAGTAAAATTAGCCTTCAGGAATCCCAGGCTCCTGACACCAGAGGGAAAGTCTGGAACAAGGAGGACTTACCCTCAGTGAAGGATGATCAGACTAGGGTGCACTTAAACATACTGGACATGCACCCATGAGACCTGAATGTGTTGCACCCATGAGTGCTGAGGGAGCTGGCTGATGTCACTGTGAGGCCACTCTTGATTATCTTTGACTATGTCAAGTGGTCTTTATGACTGGGAGAGGTTCCTGAAGATTGAAAGAGTAAATATCACTCCTATATTCAAGAAAGGTAGAAAATCTGGGGAACTACAGGCTGGCCAGCCACACCTCAGTCACTGGGAGATGATGGAGAAAATCCTCCGGGAAGGTGTTTCCAAACACGTGAAAGACAAGAAGGTGATTGGGAGTTGTCAGCATGGATTTACAAAGACAAAATCATACTCAAGCAACCATGTTGCCTTCTACAGTGAGATGACTAACTTGGTGGAAAGGAGAAAGTCGTAAATGTTTGGTTTTTTTTTGGTTTTGTTTTTTTTTTTTTTTTAACTGTGAGGGTAGTCAAACACTGGCATAGGTTGCTCAGCGGGGTTGTAGAGTCTCCATCCTTTGAGATACTCAAAACCCAACTGGACACAGTCTCAGGCAACCTGCTTTAGCAGGCCCTGCTTCAGCTTGGGATTGGACTAGATGATCTCAAGAGGTCTCTTTCAACCTAAGCAATTTTGTGTGAATTTATAGATCCTATGTAGATTTTGCAACTGAAGAACCTCTCAATCCATATTGCACCAGACAGTAGCAACGACAAATTAAATAAAAATGGTCATTTTTCTAAAGCTATGATACAAATTGCATTGAAGTCATTAAAAAGTCCCATTGATTTCAAAGGGCTTTGGATTAGTTCCAATACTTCTTATTTAAATAAGTATCTAAATGGCCTGATTTTCACGAATATAGGGAATGCAGCTGCTCCAGAGGGCTTCACTTGGCTTTGATCAATCTCTAATTAGTTGTACTTGTTTAAAATGTGTCTAAAAAGTTTGAAAATTTGGTATTTTTTTTCTCCTCACAGTCAACAAACTCAGTAATTCCTGGAGGGGTATGGTTTAAACTTTCCCCAGAGCTCAACCTTTTATATAAAATAACTTCAGACAAAATATTATTACAAAATACAACTCTGAGTATTAAAAATCAGCAGCATCATAGAGAGACTGTTCTGTAATCATAGAAACAGTGCAAGGGTTTTGGTGTCTCAGGCTTGTAAGGGCAAAATTCTGGGTCAAAGTGTTGGAAGATGTCATCCAACAAATGAGTATCATGTCAGAAATCAGAGATGGGGATGACTGGAGATTGTGAAAGAAGTATTTGATCCCCTCTTCCTACAAGTGGCAGCTATGTGGGAGACAGTAGCTCCAGTGATGGATGTTTTTGCCTTCTACTTAGTCAGTAGGTGCAGGATGTGTGAATGATGATGCTTCTGAAAAAGACTGGTAATATAATATCCTAGGCTGAGTAGAGGTCTGAGATTCATTACTGAAAAACTCAAATGGGAGTGCTGAAACTGTTTTCTGAACACTGGAAAGCTGAGATGCCAGAGGGAAAGTGATACTATTGACATTCTGCTGAAATGTTCATCAGATGAACATAAATGTTCATCATATTGTCATACTTTATTAAAATCAATGAATTAAATACCCTCAACAATTATGCCAGTTGTTAATAGCTTATGAATGTGTAAGTCTCATTCTTAAAGAAGGTCGCCCGGGCAGTGTTTCCTATTCTGCTACCAAAATGTGTGTAATTTCTGTATAAACTATTTTGCCTTTTCTGCAACTGAAATTATTCATCAGTTAAGTGATTATAACAAAAGACCAGGCCTTTAGCTCACAGGGATATATTGCTATTAGCTATACTGTAGTTCCTGCTAAGAGCTCAACATTTTTCTTACATAAGTACAAAATGCTATTACTTTTTTTAAAATACTTTATAGGTCTATATGCTATTTCAAATTATTACCACATCTTAAGGTTGATGTAGCCAGAACATCCTGTGTGGTGTAGATTTCTTCTCTGGAAGCGGTTGTAAGCATGGCTTTGTCTATATTTCTTCCTTATCTGCTGCAAAAGCAAGAAAAAAAGCTCTGATTGATGCATATGACTATGGGGAAAGACAAAGGAGAAATATCCAGCCTGGTTAAGTGCAAACTAGAAATATCAAACCAGACAGCTAGCTAAGCAGACAGCCAGATAAAAAATATAAGGATGACCACAGAAAAGCAGTGAGAATTATACTTAGCTCAACTGGGGAAAGGCACTGAAGAAGCAGTGTCCCTCCTGAAGATACCTGAATGTGTAAGAAGTAGCATGAGATAGAGGATAGAAAGGTACACCTGCACACTGTCACCTGTTTTACTCTCCTAGTGAAAATTTAGGGTATAAAGATAACCTGAAAATTACTACTTGTGTTTTTCTGCTGTAATAATAAGTGGAAGTAATAACAAGTGCCGGAAGAGGAAAAGGTTGGTTCTTTCAATGGTCAAGCCAGGCTGTAGCTGTGACCACAAGGGACCAGCCAGAAGGGCTGTGAGCGACAGTGAATGCTGCTGCTTCAGCATTCAGAGACTACTGTCACTGCAGAGCCGTGCCGTTAGCCCAGAACCAGTAACTTGCCTGCAACCCACCCTGAACCCATGTGGAGCAGCATGTTGAAACTCAATGTAGTTTGCTGGCATAGTCTGAGAAATAACTTCTGAGCCTCCTCAAGTGCAAGCATATTATTCTGTGAAACAATTCATTCTTCTTGAATGAAAAAGACAAAATTCCAGCATTCATCATTTCCACCATTGTAAACTCCAATGAAGCTATAGATGTTTCAAATTTACATGCATGTAAAAGAGGGGAAGATTCAGACCACGAACCTCACATTTTTGGCTCACAGACTTCAAGCCTGTTAAGAAGGCGCAGATGCAGTGACTGATAAAACCAAAGCCTACGCTTTCTTGCTTTGCTATGTAGGAGAGGAAGTGGTTTTTCATCTAAAATGCGATACCACAAAGAACTAACTTTTTCCATGTCTGAGATACACAATGTTCTTTGTAGCTAGATTCTTGGCACCCGTCAAAATATGACTAATAAAAAGACGGCACTTGAAGAGATGTGTGCGGGATCCAGCTACTAAAATGAAGTCACCTTCATCTTAGTGTGGGCATTCCTTATCAGAGTGCTTCTGCGTTTCTTAATGTGAAGGGTTGTTCATCCCCTCTACCTGGCTTTAACTGCTGATGCAGTAGGTAGCAAGGTAGCTGTCAGTACCTTTAGCTGCAATGAAGACCTGAATCCATGGGGTACCTATCTGCTGCTGTAAATGTCCATAATTCATTGCACCTGTTCACCCCAATGGAAGGGTTCGTCATAACTGTTGATCTCTCTTTTGGGGAGCAATTGGGAAGTCTTGTGGGGTGAAGCTCTTGGATTTAAGGAGAAAGTGGATGCTGTGCTGGATGTTTTTGCTAAGATCCTGTACCTGAAGATAGTAACGTACAGAGGAAAATTTCCCAGGGAGGATGGACTCTGAGATGTGGGCAAAGGCTTTCTTTCTGTCCTTTGGCTTCAGAAAAGGGTTGGGGGTGCATGCAGTTTGGGGAAGGAACCATAAAGCATGGATTGCTGGAGCTCTCTCACAGCACTCAGAACCAGCGCGTTTCACCTTGACTGTTTATAGCAATCCCCAACTGCCATATGTTCCTGCTTCGCATCCTCCTCAAGTGATGTCCTCTTGCCACATATTGTGATGGACTGAAGAAATCATGCTCTTTCAGCTTCTGGTCTGGCATGGCAACTTATAGGGGCTGTGACTAAACTGTGGGGTGGAAATGCTCTGCAGGTGCGCAGTGAACCCGGTTGGAGCATGCTGAAGCCAGCTTCTGGCCTATGTGATTGGTCTTCCGTCACATACAAACTAGGCTGTTGAGAGGGGGAAGGAGAGAAAAGCCTACATACCAGCAAACTTCCAGGTCCCACAGTTTAGTTGAAGCCAAAGGGTAGCTAATATTTAAGTCTTTCATTTAGTTTGATTTAGTTACTGAAAACCTATTAGGTCTAATTTTAGTTGCAGTAAGGCCTCATTACACTAATCTAAAGGGGTAAAGGTACCTCTTAATGGCATAAATTAGTTTCAGTTTTAAAGCACTGCTTGAATTCATTCTTCAGTGTTGAAGAGTGAAGAATAATTGTATTGGCTTCTTGTTATCACTGCTTGATGTATTCAGACCATCTATGTGTGTGCTGGTGTATCTTGGCAATGGCTGAAGAGCATTAGTGCACACAGCAGAGCTGTGCAGCTGACCTGAGGTTCCCAGACGGTACCAGAATTAGGGTTTTGTCTCTGAACACCATTTAAATTCTCTTTTAATTGATGTTTAAAAAGAGAAAGTTTTGAAAGATGTAAATGGAAACTTTCTAAAAGCAAAAATCCCCTGAAGCCCCACACACTGTTTCTCAGGATGTCTAGATAGTTTCTTGCTCTTACACCAGCCTGCTGAAACAAGGCCTTTTAAGAGCTCCCTCTCAGTTTCCCTTGACTACCCCAGCTCTTACAGGGGCCTGGTGAAGTTTGGTATTTTAAAGTGCTTTGAGATCCCTGATGAAAGATACTATATAAATGCAACTTTTTTACACAGAAATAATACAGTCTGCTAGGATTCTCTGTGTGTGTGTATATAGATAGATAGAACTACCTTATTCCCCTGCCCTGGCTGTCCATCTAGGGTGTAACAAAAAATTATTTTCCCTCGATGCCACTGGGCATGGCTGGGAGAGCAGGTAGAATTACATTGCTGCAGCTGTCTGTGCGACGCAAAGAGGAAAAAACTTCTTTACAAAAAGCAGAAAAAAAACCCTCTTCCAGGTGCAGGTTTTGTGTATCTGGGTGACTTCCAATGCTAAAGCAAGGTGAAAATGAAGGACTGCTGGTAGCTGAATTGTGGTGGTCTGGTATCTGATCTGTTCCTTTACAATGTGCTGCTGTCTGCTTCATCTTTGTCTCAATGCTGGGGTAACCCCCCTGCCCTCCACCTTGTGTGGTGTTGTCTCTGTGTGACACTAGCTGATGCTGCCATATAATCAGGGGTTTCTTCCAGCTGCATGAAAAAATGTGTGGAAACAGCACATATTCAAGACATAGAGGGGTAGCTGAAAAGAGCCTGATGGAGTAATCACTACTGGCCGGACAGCCTCAGTGTGTACATCAGACCTTCATGTGTCAGAGAATGATCATGAGGTGATGGGGAAAGGCAAAGCAGTGGGGTACAGGTTAATTGTTTGGGTGCCTTTTTCAGTCCTGAATTTCTATAATCAAGAGACCGAAGGGTTTCTAAATATCTGCTGATTTTTGGCTTTGAGGAAGTCAGGGTAGTGAGATGCATAAGCTGAGGACTAGGTGTCTTCTCATTGCTCTGGGGCGAGTGTGCCCAAACAACCATGGGAAATGCATTCTCCAAGGCCATAAAAGGTGTAAAATACAGCTATTTACATGCAAGAGGTTTCTCATCAGACTCTTCTCTCTGTCCCCCAGATTTCAGATGACTATGCAGTAGATAAAAGTGTAGGAAAGAAGCCATCAGGCCTGGATTGTCTTCTTGCAGGGAAAGCATGAACACAGATTTAGGAGGTAGACTACACCCTGTGCTATGGTTAACCACATCAGCAAGTGAAAAGTCCCTTTGCCTATATTAACAGCAAGATCATGCTTAGCATCCTAGTTGATAAAGCAGGTTTCACTAAGCATGTTTTCTGTTTCGGTCTTTACAAAGGATGTCAGGCCTTGAATATGCTGCTAGAGAAGTCCCATCCTGCTGCTGCTGCTGCTGTAGTCTTTAAGCCCTTTCATACCAGGGTGGGAAGCACAGCATGGGCCTGAGTCTTCCAGGAGTAGGTCAGCTGCTGGATCGTGGGTTCTCCAAAGTGCCTTGGCTTTGGGTGCTCTGATAATTGTGCTGTTTGCTAACTTTTATGCCCTTGATCCTAAAGATAATATTCTTTATAATGTCTTGCATGTGTAAAGTGCCGTACATAGAGTTCAGGAGTTATTTGCTTTTCTGCATTGGCAAGCAGCCTTCCCTTAGGATGGAGGGACTGTTATTTAACAGCCCATAGAAATACATACAGCAGCTGGAAAAGAAGTAAATAAGGAAACAGGAAGCAAAGCTTTTTCAAGAACTGAAGAGGCAGGACTATTATTTAACACTTAGGGATACTCTCTATCCTTCAGGATGCTCCCATGGGGTCTTCTGAAACTGGGGTAGCCTTTCTGTTCATTTTAACAAAGGCTGGATGGTCTCCAACACAGTAAGTCCCAGGAGAGTTGACAAAGGCTACCCAGGCATGTCAAGGGGGAGATCGCAAAATGGCATTTTTAGCTGTAGCGCCTGATTTCTTTCAAGCTGGCACCACACCTGTATGATGGAAAGAGAATCAGCTAGGCAGCTAAACTTGTACTTCCTTCTGCTATATCAATACGTTTTGTTAAACACAATCAGTCACTTCTAATCCTCATATGACAGCTGCAGTTTCTCTTCTCAGCCTTGCACACTGTGCCATTATAAATAGATTGTTATATTCCTTGCAGCACTAAATTGCTTTCTGCATTCCCATTCCCTGGGCGGACTGATTGACTTGGGAATCGTGCCATTTTGGTAGTCCTCCAGAAGAAGCGATTACTTATTTTTGCATCTGTTGCCAAACCTGTGTAAGTATGTTACCATTAAAAAGTCAGTATTTAACCACAATTACCATAAAGGGGTATTTGATATGACAGTTGTTTCCTGCTGTGTTATGTTTCTCTGTACACAAACAGAAAATGGATGGTTTTTAATTAGAGGAGGGGCAACCTTCCTAGTGATATCTGCATTGCTTTGAACACAAAATGTATTATTGCTTCTTTAACCAATAGAGTGATTAAGGATTTAAAAGTGCAGCCCACAAAAAAAAACCAACCAACCAAACAACAAACCCAACCAGAAGTATACCTGTTGTAGGGAGCCCACAAGCACAGAGAAATATTTGGGTACATAAAATGACACCTCCTGCAAGTAAATATTAACTGCCTAAGGGTGATGCTGGAAGAAGAGCGGTCGTGTGGCTGTGGGACACTTTATTGGAAGCATAACAATATTCAGAGCATTTGCCCATCCTATGGCCTAATACAGAAATGTATGCATGGCCGTGTGCTGGGCCAGAATTGGGGATATGTCTCTGCATATAACAAGATCTATTGCCATAATGACCTGATCCAACCTTGGTGAGTCAGTGAAAAACTTCCCATTGAGGTGAATGGGCTTTGGACCCTACTGTAATCCTTTAAAAATCTTCCAAGACAATGTGCCTCGTGTCTAGCCCTGCAAAATAAGGCACTTTGTGCTGCATGGTTCTTAATGAGACAATGTCTCTTGCATTTTAATAGCATCCTCTCAGGCATTGGCCCAGATCAGAGCTCCTTCAGTGGCTGTTTAAACACTTAACGTTGAGTGCTCATTGATTAAAACCCAAAAAACAACCTCAGAAGCAGGGACCAGTCCTTCCTGACCAGGCTCCAGACTGATGTGCCCTCCGTGCTCGTTCTCTCCCTCTTTCTGTCTAGTCCCATGAATGGTGAATTTTTTACTGCTTGGTGACAGAGCTCCAAGGGGAGAGGTGAAGAGCTGTTTTTGTCTCTGTTTCCCTTCTTCACCAACTCTCTTCCTAATCTGGGCTTCATTTGGGTAATTAAATGCCCCACGAGAAGGTAGGAGATGGGTTGAGAAAGATGCTGAATCTCCACTTCCCAGTCAGCTGCTATAAAAATGTAGTTAATATACACATGCTAGGGAAGGAGGTGACAACCCTAAAGTTTCATTTCTGAGAAATGATGATGGTAGGAGAGGGCAGACATGCCTGCTAGATTCATCCCTCAAGGTGAGTGGAAGATGGAGGAGACATCTAGGTTATAGCTGACGATTAGGGTGGATATTATCAGATTCCCCTAGGGTGGCTCTCATCATGCAGAGGCTTTCTGATGTACCCAATAAACTTGTGATCCAACAGGGATCTCGTGAATACTATGTTCCTCCAGGGCTTAGTGGCAGGTAGAGACTCCATTTTGGATCGCAGCTTTAAACTTGGATACTTCACCTCTGCTGAAATGCTTTATTAAAATGAAACCTAAACCCAGGACCTCAGAATGCTTTTTGGAATGGGTAAATATAATTATTTCATAGTTTTGGATGAGGGCGGGATTTCTAAAGACAGCTATATGTCTAGCATCAGGAAAGGAAGCCTTTGGTATTTTTTCCCCTGGTGATTAAATGGGTAGGTGCTTGAGGGTTTCAGTGAAGATTAACCTGAATCCCACTGAGTATTTATCTGTACCTTGAGGTATCTGAGTAATCTGAAAATATAGCCTCGGGGGATTTCCCCAGAGCCCAACAGAAGGCAGGTGTTGGATCTGGTAACAGAATATGGCTTTCCTGATCTGCTGCTAAATCCATGGACACTGACGGACTGGACTTCTGCTCTGCTGCTTCTCTTGTCTGCTCTTTTTTGAGGGGTCCTGTTTGACATGTGTTTTGGTATTGGATTATAGACGACAGGCTTATACTTTGTGACTGAGGGTAGAAGAATAAAGGGCAGAAATCATTCATAGTAGATACTTAAAAAGAGGTATAGATATACAAAATTCTATCGCTTTGATTTAAATAAGAAGTTAAAGTTACTTAATAGGCTGTCTAAATACCATTTTACATCTGGCCTGTGGAGTGTTTTCGTGGGCTCAGTCTATTTAGATTGAACAGATACTTACTGCATACTAATCAGAATACTTACTGATTTAGCATATTTAATGTTTTTCATCTAGCTAATAGGAATCTCTTTAGTTGTTCTTTCCCTCCATAAATACTTTTCTTAATGTCCAGTGCTCTTTTTTAATATGCAAGTCCTCTCTCCTGAATCTGAAAAGCAAGATTAAATAGGATGCTTATGATACCACATATAAATAAATAGCTCTACACCATTAAAAGCAGCTGGATAGTAAGTACTGTAAAATCAGCATCTTTTTGTACTTTCAACCAGAGCATAAATGAAGTTCATGGCTTGGTGTACCATCAAATCCAGGTCTGGCATAATGTAAGTGCAGAGATCCTAGAATTTGTTCCAAACCCAAGAAAAATAAAGATCACAAACCATTACATATCTACTGTATTTTTTCTGTACTACCTTATTGCTGAGCTGCAGCGCCTTATCAGCACCTCCTTCTGTCATTCCCTATTGCCAGACACCTACAAAATGCCTGCAAAGCCTGTGACATGAAGTAGGAAAGATGATGCCTGTCTCCAAGTTATGAGGATTGTTTACAATCCAAATATTTGAAGATGTTGCTAGTTATATGGTAACCAGAACCTGGGTAACTTAATGCTTTAATTAAAGGTTTCTGTTGACTGAAGCATGGATGATAGCTGATTTGAAAGCTATTGCTGCAGCTAGGTTTTATCTACCTCTAAAGCCTACACCAGAAAACATGTAATTCAGAGTAAATATAAATTTTAAAAAGCTAGTTGCTGGCTGGTTGCTGTGCAAATGCACTCAGCTATTGACAGTCTGGCATGATGGGAGGAATATCGCTGACGGAGAAAACTGCACTCTCCAAGAAATCCTGCCTCTTGCATTTTCTTTTATTTTGTGACTCTAAATGGTTTTAATCTCTCCCAGGACTCTCTGTCCACAGAAAATGCCTTCTGAACAACTTTCTGTGGGCTCTTCACAGCTTCTGACCTCCTCTGTGGTTTGGCCACGGACTTTGCTAGTGGTATTGGAGATTGGTATTTGGAGACTTGATTATTTCTGTTAGTGAGAATCAACAAGGACAAGCAGGTAATGAAGGACTTGGGTTGGCAGTGCAAGGGAATGAGCTCAAACCTTACCATCTTTCTTGTTCCCAATAAATATGAGCAAAAATCTTCCCTGAGGGAGAATTTAAGAAGGCATCAGCTGCTCTGGAGATGTATCCAAACCTCTGGACCTTTTGAGGTTTGCCCATCACTTCTTACTATCAGGAAAGAAATGCATGACTCTGTGAGGAAGGTATTTTAAGCTTATTTTCTTTAATCTTCTGGGTTCTGTGGTTGTGACTCCCCTGAGGTCATACAGATATTTTTAAATGAATTCTCACTGCTTGAATAACAGGGAAATAATGTCTTGGTTTTCAACTTCTGTATTCTCCAGCTTCATAACTTTGGGCACTTCTCAAGTGAAGCTGAAGTCATCTGGCTGTTTCAAGAGTCCTTTTGTATTTACATTAATAACAAACCTTCCCCCTCGAAGAACATTTGCCATACTTCAAATGTTTATTGTTCAGCTGGGCCAGCTAACAGTTGTATTGAGCAAAGCCCCATGTGACAACCAGTACATTCCTGGGTGATTATAGTATACTGCCCACGACTGTTTAATGTGTATGTTGCGGTAGTATCTGCACGGTCTGGAGCACAGCTAAGGGGGAAAAAAAAAAAACCCTTGCAATCCGAGTATGAAATCATTATACAGGGACATAGGAAGCAAGAAAGAAGTTGTTGCATCCCTGGTAAAATGTCTTCCGTCCCCCATTTGCACTGAATTTGTACCTGCTTTCTGACAGGAGAGTGCTCCGCCTGTGTATGCGTGTGCTGTGACATGGAGGATTTGGAGCTGTTTTCCCCAGAGATGGTTCAGAGCTCTTCTTCGAACCACATTTGCATCAGAAAATGGAGTCTGTCAAAATCGACACATGTTGTGGGAGCACACCGGCATTCAGGGGGTGGCAGGAAAGGACGCAGGGTTGCTTCAACATCCTCCGTTTGTTCCGATCAGTGCCAGACTGCATTGATTTGACCCGACCAAGGCATTTCATTTCAACCTGCAATGCTCCTATTACTTTTCACTCTGTCTACTTACATTGAAGGGAATGTTAATATTACAACTCATCAAAGGCAGCACTGGTTTGTATCGTGATATCATTGTAGAAGTGAGGTATTTCCACACTTCTGAATTGATTTCTTTTAAAGGAATTTTTAGATAGCAGGAAAACTTAAAATTTGGGGTTTGTGTGCTTATCATGAGACAAACTCGGAAACTCTGGAGGTGACTACAGCTTCCTACCTAACTTTAATGTGTTCTTGTGTCCACAACATTTCTTGCTCTAACCCATGCCAGATGCCACCGGCTGAAAAAATACATTTCCAGACCAAAAAAACTTAGGAGGGTTTTATTTACTGGATTCATTTATAACCCTTTTTACAATTTTTATTATAAGTAACACAGTGGAGCTCCCACAGAAGGTGTTGGGGTTTGCAAGAGGGAGAAGAGCATTTCCCTGTGCTCATGCCCTGGGCGCTATCAGCACCCCTGAGCAAGTCCTGCGCAACCCACCTGTGGCCAGGGGCCCACGCTAGGGTCCTGGTCCCACTTTGGGGCTTTTAAAATTATGCTTAGGTTTTTCCCTATTTTTGTGCACCCATTTCCCCTTCTCACTCTCCTCCCACATGCAAGCAGAGGCGTACAACCGCTGCATATGACCCCCAGGGAAGTACAGCCTCACCTGGGTGCTTTTCCAATAGGACTGCGCTCACAGCAGGGCAAAGCTGGACAAGCCTGGGGGCTCAGCTGTAATCCCATAGTGGGCAGCAGAGGAGCATTGGCTGGGGTGGAGGAAGGTACAGTTTGTTGCCTCGTTTCTTCCTTAATAACTGCCTCTGCCACAGCGAAGATAAAGGCATTGGAGCAGACCGATTCTCAACTTTCCTAATGATAGAAATTTTTTAAATCATCCATGGTGTTTAGATTGCTGCCCTGCTATGAGCTACTGTCTTACTAATGTCATCC
>VZTL01071937.1:253-29007 GCA_013400535.1 Scopus umbretta | reverse complement strand
AGTTTTATTTTAAAAAATAAAATAATCAAATATAGAAAACATATATGTACAAAACATACATATAATACATAATACATCCTACTTTTGCTCTCCTAAGACAAATATCTTTACTTGAAAAAAAAAAAAATCCCTTTTATTGTCACCATGACTCCTACCTGAGCTGCTAAGTAACTTCTAACTTACAGAGCTAACGATACATCAAACTCGTCTCTTTCTGTACAAACATTACCTGTTACCCTTGCTTAAGAGAAGTGAAACTATGGAACTGTATGAGCACACACAGCGCACGCCGACCAAAGCTTGAATTGAAAGGGTTCTCTAACCAAATGGAACAGAGACCCAGCTATGGAGAAACTTGGGGGTATTGTGCTGCTGTGATTTTTCTTGGCTGACACGTCTATTCCAATACTCAGACATAGAAAGCCATTTAACCCTGATCTATGGAAAGAGCCTGTCAGCCAGGGCCCGATTCACCTGCAAGCCACCAGAATCACAAGAAAAAAACCAGTCAGTTTGGGCAGTAGTGTAATCACAATCCTGTTCAACAAAAATGAAAATGATATGATAAAGGCTGGTTTGCTCTGAGTTCTTTCAGAATGACAAAACTGTGTTTGTTAAGAAAACTTAAACTTCGGGGGCAAACTGGAACCCTAATACAGTTGGTAGTAGTTTCTGTTATTAACTGAAGCATATTCACAGGATTATGTCCTAGGATTACACGGTTAAAAGAGCCGCTGTCAACTGGCTCCTGCTGTGCACTCAGACTTTGACAGCAGCTGTTTCCTACAATGTCTTTGGGATCATAAACTCACTTTATGACTAACAAAGGGAGGATTTTTTAAAACATGACTGTAGTATTGTAAAATCATGCTAGTATCAGGTTGTCATGAAAATGTAATTTTAAAGGTATACTACCACTTTAAATGTTTTTCACCGTGTACTACTCAGTTATGTCTCATATCTTAAGGTATAACAAAAATAAAGGCTTTAAAACAGGGTTAAATACCTGCAGGATATAACTTTATAGCATTAGCCTTGATTATAAACATAAAGGTAACTGACGCATCATAATAGAATTTTCTTATGACCCAGGCTTAGACTGTAAAATGTAAAGCTTCATACTGTGCTCACTGTGTTCATTTAAAAGCAGAAAAAATAGTGTTGCATTTTCACTATCATCAGCAGAACTGCCATCCTTTCTCACAGGGTTTTCTAATCTGTTCTGGCACCTGAGGCATTTGAACAGTTGGTGGGAAGAACTGAAACTGCAACGAAGGGAGTCTCATTTATTTACAGTCCAATCACTCACAAAGATCTGCCAATTCATTTTATGGTGTGTACTGTGAAAATTTGTTATTTAATATGAACCTAAAAAATCTATTGGTCCAGTACAGTAGCTTGACTTTGAATTAGAAAAGAACAAGTAACACAGCATGTGGTGTCATCAAACTTGCAGTGAGGTAGCCCAGCATATACTTAAAATGTCCTGTGTGTAATCAAGCATAACATTTGTTCAGCCAACAAGCCGATCTATTTCAATACTTTTTCTATGTATTTTTTTTTAATGTGACTACTATATATGTATAGACCTATATATGCATGTATGTGTGTTAGCTGCTAAAAGAGTACAGCACTAAAAGACTAGTCTTAGGTTAGAAATGGTTTCTATTTTAAATATTTTCAGCTCAAACTGTTAGCTGTTTCAAAACTTTTCAGGTATCAGTTCTTAAGGTTCAGAAGTAAAAGATATAAATTAATTTTAAAAATCCAACACAGTTTATCCCATCAGTTCTCAGCTAATTAAATTCATAATCACTCAAAACAGGTCAACTCACAAAACTCCCTTTTTACTTTATAGCTAGATGACTTGGGTGGAAAAATACACTATAGGGACTGTGGACCTCATAATCATGACTGTATCATGTGATACTGATGCTAACTTAGAGCTACTAACTCTTCACTCTCCTCCCCAATATGGTTTGGTTAGCTTGTGTTCTAATAAAGGTAATTTCTCTGTCTTATAGACCTGTCACACACCAAGCCAATAACGGAGAAAAAGTTAACTTACACTAAAAGAAAATATCGGGATGTCTCAAGGTATGTTTTCTACTTGTATCCAGCCCTGTTGACTCATGCTGCAGAATCAAAACCGCAGTATGTCTGTGCATCTGAAAAACACAATAAAGCGAGAGGGAGCTGGGCCATTCTTCTTAGCTACATGCAACAGCAAGAGCAGTGGTTTTGGACCATCACCAAATCCACACCTTGATTTGCTGCTGCTCCTCACAAAGCGTAACCTCACCTGGGTTGGCTACATTGCTAGCTGATTTCTGCTTCAGAGAACAGCAAAGCTTCAGTATAATTTTGCACTTTGCAAAATGTCAAACAGCATCAGTTATGTGGTGTGATGAGTTGACGAATGACTGCATTTACAGCTGATGACTAAGTTTTAAAGTTGCACTCTGATTTTTTTATTATATTTTTACGTTACAAACATATACAATATGTTCAATATGTACAATTTAAAACTTTGCAAATATTTATTCTACTAACAAAATTAAAACATGCAAAATAAACCTCAGACTTGGAAGTTTTGTTTTTTCTTTTTCTTCCCCTTTATGTCTAATGCATTCTCTTTAATTCCTTACTTTTTATAGCAGCAGTTTGATATAATAAAGCATAGTTTGTAAAAGCCATTAAGAGTAAGCTTGCTAGTAGCAATCCTATTAAGTTACCTCATCAAATGATGCGCTGTAATGTTTTCACATCAACTTTCTTTAGCTTTTACATTGTAACATTCATAAATGCCTCAGATTCCAAAAGTTTAAAAGTATTTAGTTTAAATTATGAACAACAATTTTTTTTTAATGGAGGACAGAAAGGTAGAAGCAATGTAAAAAAAAAACACAAGTTCAATTACAAAAGTACCTTTGAAAAATCAGTTAACGCTAGCAATATTGTAACAACATTAATTAAAAGAAAGGTTGAAGTTCCTAATACGGTGCAGAGGAATATGTTTACAGTCTAGTGTGAGAGTCTTCTCACAATTAAGAGTGAGAATCACGCATGTCAATTCTGTTAAGGTGAATTAACATTCCTTCATTTTCCTGAGAGTACAGCATCCACATTGTGATAGTCTCCTCCATGGTCCCTCTGTGCAGAGAAGGGTTAGTGGGATGCTTCTCACTGGCAATTACAAGCCCAAACTCAACACACTTCATTATGTTCATCACGGTTATCACCTGCTTCAAGGTTTCAAATAACCATAACTGAAAAATGCTGAAAAGTATTCACCCAAAAACTGAATTCAGGATAAAACAATATTTATGAGACATATCAGGTGTCTTTATTTTTTTCAAAGTTCACGTGGTTAATAGTCATATAGCTACTATACTTCTTAAAGGTTTATCTTTCTCTCTTCGTCATAATCAGGGCTTTTAAAATGAAGTAATCAGATTGAGAGAATTCCTAGCCAGGTAAGGGTAATGTGTCTGCAAAGCTACAAAGTGCATGACAGTTATCCCAATAGTTTGCCTGTTCCTGTGACAAAATACAAGTTTTACACTTCAAGAACCAAAGAACTGGACACTGTTAAAGCACCACTAGACTTTCCGAGAAGGGAAAAGTGCAGGTCAGGCCTCTTGCAAATAAAAGTCACAATCCTGAAAACCTAGCTTACTTGTAATGCAAAAAGAAAGAAGGTTGAGATAAAATGCCTTTACAGTAGAGCACTGCAGTCCATACCACATTCTCTATGCTGTAGCCTAGAAACATGATTACGTACAAATGAGAGGGTATCTTTTCCTGTATTCTTGAAACAGCTCAAACAAATCTTAGACTAATCTATTAGTTTTAATTACCTTTCCTGATTTATTACATCATGGCTGTATCCATGTGACTGCTCAGCGAGGACCCTATGAGTGAAAAAAAGCATCAGAAGGAAAGAGGAGGTTGCCAGAGAAATCATGTTGTGTTCCATTTTCCATTTACAATTATATGTTTAAAAATTCTACTTGTCATCCTTCTCAGAATGAAAACTCACCTTTTGCTTGGAGTGAGGCAATTTCCTTTTTTTAATTCTTTTTTATTTTAATTTTAATCTATTTATGGTTTATGTCTTCTATTCTATTCTTATAGAAGCAAAATGGTTTAGTGATACTCCACTAGTCAAACTCCGGAGACTTGAGTTCCCTTTGCAACCTTCAAGAAGTCACTCATTTGCTGTACCTCATTTAATGAAAATGCAAATCAGAAGCAGTAAGGCTAAGATATGGAACAGTTCTTATAAAAGCGAATACTGAACAGAAAATAATCACTCTGCTTGAAAGAGAGATGAGAGGAGGTATGATAAAACTATCAAGTGGCACAGAGACAGTAAGAAGGCAACGACTGGTCCACTTTTTCCTCCCCATCATATTTTGTAGGATGTTCTCTGCTTACCCTCATTGTGCTTCTCTGAATTCTCTCCAGTGGGCCCACATCTTTCCTGAGCATGGCACCCAAGCCCAGACACTAATCTATACGATAGCCTTATATTTGCTTGAGGCATCTTGACCAAAGTTGACATTGCTTTTTTAGCATAATGAAAGAACAACATTTAGAGAATTTTACAAAAACTTATTTTTATAGAATCCACAGTTGCCAGTTTTAGTTCAGGCTTTACTAATCCAGGCTACACCCAGCATCTTCTGATAGGAAATTTTTCTTCCCGTTCCACTCCCCCTGGTAACAGTTTGAATTGATGACATGTCTTAAGGGGTACAATATCTCCTGTACTGGAGGAGGACTGGCAACTGAGCAGGATTGGCTTAATCTTCACAAACAGTTTGGTAATTTCTCTCATTTCATTGTATCTTTCTTGGAGCAATTCAGCACACAAATAGAATTGTCTGAGGCCAATGTTTGCCTTTACACAGTCCAATTCCAACACCATGATCCTGATCGGCTGACCATTGTACATCGAGGCATTGGTTAGCCAGGTAACAGTTCACCTGAGCAGGCACAGGCCTGTGCTGTGCTGCAGGTCCCTGGCCTGCAGGATAATCTCAGCCAGCTCATTGTCAGCAAGGAGCCTGAGGGCAGCTCCCGCTGGGAGCCACCTACCTGACCTTGCCTTCACCTAGCAGTGCAGCAAGCAGCTCTCATGCAAACACCCTTTATGAATACCGTTGGGTTTTGTAACAAAATGCTACAATAGCTTGAATGACCAAAAAAGGAGGAAACTCTCTCCACACACAGGATCTGTGCGACGTATTGCGTGACCCCCATCTGGGGTCCATCCAAAACTACACCAATGTGGGGTTCCCACCATGTGAAGGGATGTAAGATTTACTCACTATCTCTATTGCTCTTTTTATTCCACCTTACTAAAACAGCCATTGTTTTAAGCCATTTATTGTCAGGCCTTTCTTACTGAGATCCCGAAAGAACCCTGCACCGTCTCTCTCTCACCCTGCCCCCACAGAACAGGGCCCAACTGGACTGTAGATTAACACATACCTCCAGCCCTGAGGGATACACACAGCAATGCGCTGTTCCGCAGAACTGACACAAGTGTTTCTACTTCAACACCTTCTCATTGTGTTTATATTTAATTGGCTGGTGAAGTAATTACTTCCTCCAGAAAGAAATCAATTTAGTTTCCTATATTTTCCTTACTTTCTTTTATTGCAGTAAGTGCAATACAGATGGCCAATGTTGTTTCTAATTCTTCCTATTCGGTTCTTCAGTTCTACAGAAAAGATATTTCTCCATCCAAATTGCAGTTCTTGTTTCCCATGTTACATGCCCCTTCAGTTATTTGTGTTTCTGCTGCCTACTTTTCCTTTCTATTGGAATAAGGAAACAATATTTTTCCCATATTGGTTTCTGTACAGTATTAATAGACTATTTCAAAAGGAAACATTTATATAGTTATAAAGCACTGCTCTATGCAAGCTTATCTTCTCACAAATATCACATAATTATTAGCAACACGTAGTATTGTTTTTAATAAGTATGCTCCATTCTTTGTCCATCTCTAGCAAGCCTGGGAATGTTTCTAGTGTCCCTAGGCCAAGTAATCCACAACACGAAAATGCTGCAGAACTATTTTTTAACTCTAATGTTTTCACAAGGGCATACCTTACTATGTTTTATAAACCTACTTTATTTTATTACATGCATTTCATATAAAAACTATAAACTGGGTTTTACATCACTTTCAGCTTTTGACCATTCATCAGTTTTCCATGATAAAGCCACGGTGAAATCAATATTCTTGTAAAGCCAAGCTGTCAAAAGTTACTAGACTATTTCCAAGGCAATTCCAATGAGACAGACTACCAGATGTTTTCAATATATTTTATACAAGATTGCATGATAATTTTAGTGGGACCAAAAGAAACAGCACAACAGGTAGTGTTTTGGGGTTTGACATTTTAAACAGCAAGCCCAATTGATTTTTACAAGATACCTGAGACAAAAACGCCATTTCTGGAAAATTTACACCCAAACATTTATCCACAGAACTTAAGAGCAATTGTGTTGTCAAACAGGAAGAAAAGGAGAGCACCTTTAGCCACAAAGTCAGTATAAAAATGTTCACTATACCTATATGTGTGTATGAGTGTGTCTACTTATATACAAAGCTGTGCATTTTATATATACACATGTATAGATATATAGAAACATACACACTTTACTATATTAATTTCAGACTTCTGCTGATTTACAAGTTTTATTCTTATAGAAGAGTGCCAATTATGATTAAAATTCCCCTTATAATTAATTCAAAGTTTTATTAAATCCAGCTTTTATAACTTTAAATATAATAATGCCAGCCAAGCTGGGGCAAAGAATATGTCTAGTCATTAATTTTACTTGTATCGTTTCTCATCCCTCAAAAAAATGGCAATAAAAGGATCCCTCCTTAGAAATCAGACTAGCCATGGCCATACTGATCTCCATAATAGCACAATTTCCAATTCACGCCTCATTTTCATTAATGTTTCTAGCCATAAATTTTTAAGCATATGATAAAAAATTTCTGAAGCGGCATAAAACTAACATGAAGAGGGAGTTCATTAGCATGTGACCCTAATTAGAAATTCCATATTAACTTCCCATTTCTACTTGTGCATATCCAATAGCAGCAGGCCTAATATGCTGTGTATCTGTCCTACATTTGTTTTAAGAGCTCTTCCCCCCCCCCATTTTTATTTTTACACATTTTCTATGTTTCCCCTGCTACTGAATAAGTCAACAGACAACTGTATCACAGTAGCACCTTTTGTGTCACAAATTATTCTGGAGAATTGTAAGAAGCTACCAGCCCAATGCTTTATTAATGATACCAAATCATAAAAAGAAAGGGGAAATTGCTGACTCCAACTCTTTTCTAATGTTGGGTGATAAAAATGCTACTTCAGGATTCAGAAGGTTAAGTTCTAATGTGTATTTTGAATAGAGTATGCTGAAATAATTGCCTCATAAAGCAATGCATTGACCAGCCTGCTAATGGCTGTATAGTGCAAAACTCAGCAAAGAGTGCCAAGCTTACTGGAAAAAATGCTGTGGTACTACTTTTGTAGCTTTCTGTAGTAAGTTAACTTTCCCTTTTCTCACTTTTTTTTTTAATCCTACCAAAAGAATAACCCTACCTAAACCATTACTGATTCCTTCTGACTATGTTAAGACCAAATTATGAAATTACAAAAAAACCCCAAAATGCAAACACCCAAGGAAATTTGAATGCAACAGTAAGAAAACACAATCACATTCCACTTGTAGAAGCCCAATTGCTAATTTCTTCCTTTTTATTTTTCTGCTAGTTTCAGTTTAATATCAAGCAAGTAGCCAAACTGAAACCAAAGCAGTAATTACATTTTAGAATATGAACAGATTTCTAGTTTATAAACTTCTCATTAACAATAATCTGTTTGATAGAGAAAAGCCTCCTTTCTACCCATGTGCACTCCGGTCCTGAAAAGAGCACAACATTTCAGCTTTGGTTTAAGTCTGTCCCTAATTATTAAAGTACGCAAGAACAATCAAATAGTCAAAAAGACGTCAATATACATGTAGAGTTACACAATGCTCTACACAATGTACCCAGCATTAAGAACAAATTAGATAACAAAAACCCCTTAGGTACCACCACAGCACCAGAACTAGGTTGAAAGCAGGACAAGAAGGCCTTGTATCTCCTGGTGCTAACCAGGATGTCACATAGCAGCTACCACATCCCTCTGCGTCTGTTTGGTGCTGCTTCCAAGTCTGGCCTCAGCTCTATTCCCCCTTGGCCCTCCCTCACAATAGGGCTCATGGAAGTAAAAGACAGTGACAAGAATACAGATGCACAGCAGAAATGTCTACAACCCTATCATATCACCAAGATTCAACCTGCTATTTTACAGCTACCTGACTTCTTGTGAATTGTGTTTATGGACCTGGGTGTATGGACAGTAGAGGGAGATGGCAGCAAAAACATAGCAGAGTGCAGAAGAAAATAAAAGAATGGAGACAAGTAAAATTTCATATTAGATAACTATCAGTTGCAATTAACATAATTTCAGAGATCGAAGTTGTCTTTATTCCTGAGTTTTGAATGAATACAAAAAAATTACGCATCTGTTTGCAACTACATAGAATAGAGGATGTCTTTATCCAATGCCAGTTTTATCAGTGAAGCTTCAAGAATGCAACTGTCATGATTTCAGCTCCAAACTTTACTGCTGTCATTCCATATGGTTATGGCTTGAGAATGAATTGGTTTTAGTCACTGACATAGAGCACAAAGTAATTCATGAAAAGCAGACAACGTTCAATGCATACCACAACTTCACAAACATCCCATTCATTTCCCAATGACGTGTAGAGCACTGACTTTCTCTCTCAAGCTTTACCTCGCTCACAGCTTTACTTTCAGAGAGACCAACTGGCACTCACATGTGAAAAGGACTGTTAATATCACATAGCTCCCAGGCCTTACATTTTAATGCCAAGAAACTAGACAACCTTAGGAAAAGCTCTCAGTATTAGAATTTACCCTACAAATGGCTAATAAAACCAGAATGATAAGTATTGTATTGATTTTTTTTTTTTTTTTTAAAAAAGCAAGTTATAACCCATACATAACCCATACATTTTTACTCTTTTTCCTTGAACTGTGTAGGTAGAGTCTAAAAGTACATACAAATGTTTTGGTTTGGACTTTTTTTATGTTTAGTTGATTTTTTTATGTACGATAATTCAGTGATTTAGCAATAATTTTAATTTGAGAAATGATAGATGAAAACATATTATCAAGTTCAATGATAAAACTCCTTTTGGCTTCAAAGTTGTTTGTATTAACACTCAGATGCAATCTTTTATGATAGTTTCTGATATGCTGATAACTACCATAAATATCTAAGAAATTACACTTCATACAAAATATATTCTGCCTCAGTGCTGGGATGTGTTTGGGGTGGTGTGTATCTGACTCTGTCATGTTCTGTTAAAATACCAACACAGAGAATAGTAAAACAATCATCATAGCTGAATAAAAACTTGTTTAGGCTACATATTAGACAAAAAATCCCAAACTAGGAAGGTGTAATTAAGAATTTCACTGAATAATAATATATACCAACACCAGCGTACAGTGAGAGTCCTACAGTCAAGCTATTAAGTTTTTTAAAATCCTTGGTTTTGTCTGGATTGACAAGATGTGCAATTTTAAAATACAAATAATTCATGAAAAAAACAGTGACATCTTTCTACATTATAAAAACTAATGGATCAGAACACTGATTACTGGAACAATAAATCAGCTTTTGAGATCTTAAGATGTCATAAACTAAGCATCACACACTGTGGAAGTGAGACATATTATCAGAACCATTTGATTGATTTATTGTTAGTTTTGCAATCACTCTTTTCAACCCATTATCACTTGTGCGCAAAAATATTAAAAGCCCTTTGAATGCAATGTATATCAATAATTTCACCTATTCTTAAAAGATTTATTACAAGTAGCAATTAAAGATTCAGCTTTATTATTAAAAGTGCCCCTACTCTTTCCTTTAACTAAACACAAACAGAATAAAAGCAAAACAAAATGGCCTTTCCAGTTTGCTGTCTCATATGAAAATTAACAGACAGATTTAAAATTCCTGAGTCATTTTCAAGGGTAAAAATTGAAATTATTTTCAGTATTTCCATCCTTCCCCCCGCACATATACATACTTTTTTCCCCCCTGGGAAATAGTAAAAAAGAACTATTAGTTATTATTATAAGAAGTAGTCAAAATCCTGTCAAAAGACAATTTTGATAGATTACCATTTGAATAAAAATGAGACAGGCATTGTATTTATATGACAAGTATAGATGTGATATTAAATGATATTAGGGAACTTCGGATTTTTTTTTTTTAATTATCTCTGTTTGGATCAAGCATATTAAAATGAGAAAAGCCAAAGTTAGCTCAGTTTCATATAACCTAGCAATAATGTGACCCACTTGAAATTTCTTTTATAACACTTGGCTAACTTAGCCAAAGTTAAAGCATACATCTTAATATAATGGTCCAAAGCATAAGTCAAGATTTATTTTTAATCCTCTACAGCTATTTTGAGTACTTTTAGAAACTTACTTAGATTTAGTTATTCAAATCCATGTTCTCATTGAATTCTGCTGCTTTTACTAATTTCTACAAAACAATGGGACAAGTATAAGCACGGGAAACTATGGCATTTACAAAAGGGCTATTATTTGGAAATAATATTTGCCTTTATATTTATAGCGCAAGTCACCTGCATTCTGACCTAACACGCTTTTTTTATGCATATATCCTTGAATATTCAATCACAGTCTTTCAAGCAGAGCTCAAATAAACAAAACAGCAAATAGCAATCAGAGATAAGGTGGCTTTGAATGTGAACCTGCCACCTCCGAGTGCCCTAATCACCTCAGCTCCTCTGAGTATTCACTTAGCCCCATGTTTGAAACTTTTAGCTTTCTATTAAAAAATTCAACAGTCATTGAGGCAGAAAATATTCAAGCCACATGTAGATGGCTAAGAAACTCATCTGAGATATTAACAGTGAAGGTTTAACTCCAGAGAACACTTCACTACTTTTATTAAGTCCAAAAAGGGATTTAAAGAATTTCAGTTTGCCCTACGCAATGAGTAGGAATTCTCAACTATTGCTTGCATTTTGGTCTTGAGAATCATACCATCACACAATAACTCAGGTTGGAAGGAACCTCAAAAGGTTTCAAGCCCAAACTCCTGATTAAAGCATGGTCAGCTATGAGATCACACCATAGTTGCTCAGGGTTTGATCTAGATGCTTTTTGAAAACCTCCAAGAATGGAGATTACACAGGTACCTCTCTGAGCAATCTGTTCTAAAGCTTAACTACTCACAGTGAAAAAGTTTTCCCTATATGCAGTCTGAACCTACCTTGTTTTAACTTGCATCTCTCATCCTCTTGCCATGCATCTCTATGGAAAACCGTGCTCTGTCTTCTTGATCTCCTCACAGGTGCTTAGGGGTTGCTCTTCGGTTCCCCCAAAGCCTTCTGCTCTCCATGCTGAAGAAGTCCTGTTCCCTCAGTGTCTCCTCACAGCATATGTGCTGCAGTCCTGACCATCTTGTGGGGCCCTTTGCACCAGCTATTACCTTCTTTGCAGTTTTGAGGGGCTTAAAACTAGAGGTAGTATTCTAGGTGAGATATGAGTTCTGAGTAGAGGGGGATAATCACTTCCCCAATCTACTTTAAAGCAAAGCACATGGGCTGCCAGTGCCAAAGCCTGTCCCACTCTCTACTACCTCCACCCATTTTTCTATCTGGGCACCAATTATGCTGCCAGGGGCAATTTGGAGATGTTGTGGTTTAACCCCAGTCGGCAACCAAGCACCACACAGCCGCTCACTCACCCGCCCCCGCCCTGGTGGGATAGGGGAGAGAACTGAAAAAAAATACCCCTAAAACCTGTGGGTTGAGATAAAGGCAGTTTAATGGGATAGTAGAGAAAGAGAAAATAATAATAAAAGTAATGATAAAAGAATATACAAAACAAGTGATGCACAATGCAATTGCTCACCACCCGCTGACCAATGCCCAGCCAGGCCCCGAGCAGCAATCGCTGCCCCCTGGCCAACTCTCCCCAGTTTCTACACTGAGCGTGACGCCGTATGGTATGGAATAGCCCTGTGGCCAGGTTGGGTCAGCTGTCCTGGCTGTGCCCCCTCCCAGCTTCTGGTGCCCCTAGCAGAGCATGGGAAGCTGAAAAGGCCTTGACTAGTGTAAGCACTGCTTAGCAACAACTAAAAACATCAGCGTGTTATCAGCGTTGTTCTCATCTTAAGTCCAGAACACAGCACTATAGCAGCTACTAGGAAGAAAATGAATTCTGAATTAAGCTGAAACCAGAATAGGAGACTATTAAAAGAGACTGCAGAGCTATGGAGGTTATGGTTCAGGGTTCCAGGTAGCATTCTCCTCAATCCTGCCAGTCAGGTTAAAGAGTGTAAGGAAGAGGGCTCTGATAAGCCTGATAATTGTTAATTGTGTTAATAATTGTTTGCAGAGCTGGTGTTGGCAACAGCAGCAGTGCTTCAGTCTCTATGATTTCTGGACCTAGTTTGAGGATCAACATCTGCTTGACAGAGTTGGAATCCACCTCACTAAGCCAGGCCAAGGTATCTTTGCGACTATGAGAAAGGCTGACCTTGTAAGAAAGGCTTTTAACTAGGAAGAGGAGAGCAAGAGAGTTACTGGCAGCCCTGTGAGGGAGTTACAGACAGGGCTGATGAGCAAATGGCCTGGGATGATGTGAACAAAAGGGAACACAAAATCAACAAAACAGGGCTTAAATGGAGTCTCCTTAAGCACGCTCATGTAAAAACAAAGAATTGCCTACAAAGCAAAATTATGGACAACACAGTACGGCACAATAAATCCAGGAGGTTCCTGGAGCGCATCGATGACAAATTCCTGTGGACGCAGCCTGGCTGAGGGGTAGAGTGCACGCTCAGCAAGTCTGCTGATGACACAAAACTGGGAGGAGTGGCTGATATGCCAGAGGGTCATGCTGCCATCCAGAGGGACCTTGATTTCTTTACCGTGAGGGTGACTGACCACTGGAACAGATTTCCCAGACAGATTGTGAAATCTCCATGCCTTGGAGATATTCAAAAGCTTCCTGGACATAGTCCTGAGCAGCCCACTCTAGGATACCCCTGCTTGAGCAGGGGAGCTGGAGCAGATGACCTCCAGAGGTCCCTTCCAATCTCAACCATTCTATGATACTGGTTATGCTCCAGATAATATTGTCCAGGATACTGCAGTCCCCCTTTGTTGTCAGAGCACACTGCTGGCTCATGTTTAGCTTGCCATCTACCAAGACCTCCAGGCCTTTTTCAAGCAGACCTGCTTCCCAGCCAGTCAGTCTTCAGTGTTGTGACCGGGCTCTTTGTATAAAACCAGAGAGATACAAGTTGCTCGGTACCTACACATGGAGTTATCTCACAGAATTTGCATTCAACACCAAATCTAAATTTTGGCCCAGAAATACTAAGTTTCTTTCTAACTTTCCACAAGCATGCTATTTATAACACGCAGCCATGTAACTTCTTGATAGACGTAGCGTGTTCTAACCTGGACATGTATTTCTAAGTTGTTTTTGTTATAAGCAAAACTTAAAATAGGGCAATACAGATAAGATAGCTGGGATGTCTATATGATTATTTTTGCCCTTTTTTTTTTCCTGCATTTGTCTATAGTCCTTGCATAACTTAATATGTAGTGAGATTAACGGACCAAGATAGTGCACAATTAGTCCCCCCAGTATTATGGATTACATTCCTGCTACCTCTTGATTGTGTTAAGAGTCTTGACTTCATTTCACCAGTGTGTAGTGCCCATTGACTTGGGTTCTGTAAATCTGAAAAATACTGGAATCATATAACTGTTTTACTATCAAGAATAACAGTCTCAAACATCATGATAGTGATACATGTATAGAGGCCTGAAAAAAACTTCTTTATCTTTTTCTTACTGGTTTTCAATTAATAAGGAACCTCGTTTGCAATCTACTTCTACATATGGTGCATAAGCATTTGTAGCAGTGTGTGGGGAGAATAGCTAGATAAATACTCATAGGAGGAAAAAGATGATTCTTTTCGAGCTACTGCAACTTGAGAGAAAAGTTAAGGTCTCCTTCTGTAAAAGAATCATACTTACTGACTTCAGCAAAAAACTTGACCTGGTAAGAATCTGAACATTCCTAACTCCCAGTCATGCAAACAAATCATGGTTCTAACCTGACATAAAGCTGAAATTTTCATTCTGTGTCAGGTTTTTTTGAGTTATTTATAGCTAAAAGAAACACAGTCAACCAGAAGCTATATTTAGGAAAAGATGAAAATTTTAAAAATAGGACACAGACATGAATTTGCACTGCCATTAAGCTGCTAGTTTAAAATGTCTATGTGACATAGTGACAACTTTTTTCTGGTTGGCTATTTTTCTTTAGCCCTCCCCCCTTTTTTTAACATACATCTTTCTCTATTGCTTTCTCACTAGCACTGCTAGCTCCAGCTAGTTCATAAATTCCATTGCTGCCTGCTGCCATGTGATGTGGCCATGCAGAAAATATTTCATAGGAAAAAGTGTTAGCTAGCTAGAGGCAGTATTGTCAATCATTACTTGGAACTGCAGCTACTGGTATGTGACTATGTATTCATTTCATGCATTATAACACCTAATGTACAGGACAAAATGTTGAATATAAAGTTAATTCACAAACTAGAGTAGCTGGTGTTGCTGAAGCTGTATAGAAAATACATATTATTATTCCTTCTCCCTTCCAGTGTTTTCTAGCAATTTGAAAATGGTTCAGTTTCAACATTGCTTAATTTCACCATTTATTTTAGCTTGATTTAGTTCATTAAAGTTTGAAAAATACTTTGATGTCTTTTGCTGGGAGCTGCCATGCAATTTTACTATTGTCCCTTTATGCTCCAGCAACTGTAGAAATTTATGATGGCAAAACCTGCCCTTAACTAAGTTGTACATAGCAAGATTTTCAAAATATGAGAAGGTAATTCAATTGACACTATTCAGAGACAAACAACAAAAAAACCAAATAATGTCTTTAAACTATTTTTCATTTTTAAGCAACTGTGTATGAAGGCTTGTTCAAAGTATATTTTGATTGCTAAGTTTCTGGTCATGACCTAAACGTGCTTCTACTTAGGATGACATCTTTTACAAATTCAAAAAAGTGACTGTACACGAGAGAAATATTTGAAAATGATCAACTACAACTTATGCTCTGATATTCTTATGTCAAAGAAGTTACTTTGAGGAAGACAAACATTATTTCTCTACCAAAGCAGAGAAAGGCAACCTTTATGCCAAGCAGCTACTTGCATGTTAATTTGGCCAATACAAACATTGTATGCAGATACACATATTTGCATATTTGGTATCCATACCAAATGGATAAAAGCTAAGAAATACATGAGGCAGACTATGCATTTGCACAGCAAATTCCTATTGTAAGAATTTGAACATACCCACAAAAACAACCATCTAATGACATAGTCGAAAGGGAAAAATATGGTGTTGAGCACATAGAAAAGTTATCTCCCTTACAAGTATTGTTTTTTCAAATTTCCTCATTCCAAATCAGGAACAAGTAAGTTATCTTGGCCTTAGACAACCCTGCAATAAGACCAGGGAGGGTAATCTCCTACTAGAGGAAAGAAATTGAATTCTTTTATTCTACCATGGTTTCCACAAGAGCACAGGTGTTTCTCATGAGTAGTGAAGACGTGCAACAAAGACACTGCACTACCATTTTCAGATTGAGGTATGGTCCCATTGTACCCCCAGAACACAATCTGAATTTGGAAGATGATTAGAGAGAATTAAACCAGGTTTTCATGAAATATCAGTTCAGCCGGGTCCTGTGCAGCTACAGGAATACCTAGATTAATTATTTCTTCTTCATTCCATATGAACCCATAGTACACTAGGAAAAAAAGACAGGATTAAAACCAAACAAAAAATACTCTGAAGAAATGAACAGTTTCTGTGGAACTCCCTATTTAGAGTTAAGAATATTGCTAGGTGACAGCTGTTTAGCTTGTGATATGCATTATGGATATGATGGGTGAAATTATATAAAAAGTTCTGCACACTTAAACATTCTAATTCCATGATTAAATAACATGAATTTCTCTTTGCTATTTGTCCCATTTATGTTCACCTTCTGTTAACATTCAAGTAATCCACTGATTCAGACACAATGTCTGCAGATGGTTAATTTTGAAGTGAACTTGAAGAATCTTGTACTTTTTTCACAACTTTTCCATTCAGTCTCATCTGAACGATATTACAAACACCATGGAGCAGAACACTCAAGGCTACTTCTATTGAAAAGATATAAAAATACAGTAAAGATGATGATTTTTAAGATATTATGCACATGGTAAACAACACTTATAACAGCTAAGTTTTCATTATTATGTATGCATGTACATGTACACATTTAGATACAAATTCACAGAGCCCAACTGCATATTTATATAGTCAAACTAGTATGTTCAATATGACACTGAGCACACACTACTAACTCGTAACACTAAGCAGTAACACATTCACATTTCATAAAGAGTTTTCATTTAAGTTTGGAACTATAAGTTTTGCCAACTATATCTTAAATTAACTTAGAATTTACAAACGATGTATATATAGATAATAAAATGAAGACATTCCTGTTTTTCTAAATCTGTTTCCTCAAAGTTATTTTTCATACTTACTGTGCCACCTGCTCTATAAACTATGAGTTTAAAATGTGTTATCCCAGTTGGGTTCTAATCTACAACTCATAAATGAGAATATAGAAGCAGAGTATTTCTGATTTTTATGGTTCTTCTGTCTTGGCTAAAATAACTGCACATTAATTTCAAAAGACAACTCTTCTTTGGGTGGAGACAAAAGAAGAGAGAGAATCATATATAAGAAATTTTGTATTGCTACAAGCAACCAAAAGAAAAAAAAAAAAAAAAAAAAAAAGAAGCTTAAAATGGGACCTGGGACAAATAAGGTTAAAAGATAGTAACAAATATTAACTACCATAGGTTCTACCTGCATAATTAAAAAAAAATCCCTATCATGTAAATCAATTTAGAGATATCTATTACTTGTGTCAGATAACAATGAATTAGTAAGAACTGTAATGAAAAATATTCCAATAGGAATTGCTAAAATCAGAAGACAAGACATAGTTATATGCCTATACATTTATATCATAAATGCCATGTAAACTTTAAATTATGTAAACTTTAATCATGACAAATCTAATTTTTACTGCCTCATTTCAGCAAGACTTTTGATTAAATACTGCATTTAGGAAGTAGAACTCATTAATAGCCAGTAAATTATTATACATCTTGATAGTTATATCTTACAACCTATCTTACGCCTTTCCCTGAAGACTTCTTTGACCGCTTATATTTTGTGTATCATGACTTCTGGGAACATACAACTGTTGTTCTACCATTTTTGTTTTATTTTTCAAATTGCTAAAGAAAGCTTCAGACCAAGAGAGTCTTTACTGCACATAGAAAATATAGGTAGCGATCTGTTCAACCAAATTAGCTAAGAATAATGACACATGCTTCTCTGATTCTTTATGTATTAACACTATAAAAAATAAGACTGGGTGAAGAGCAGAAAGAGAGAATAACTGCCAAACTTTCTGTGAAAAGTTCATATTGAGATTTTTCAGCTAAATCCAGAGGGATATTTACTGCACAAAAGCTTTCAGATATGTAATCAATACTCCAGTACACTGCCTCCTTGTGATAAATTATTAATAGCTAAGGGAGAGATTGTCTTCTTAAATGTAAATTACTTTAATGATAAAAACATGGTTGAAACATTGATCATCCGTGCTCCACTTCAAATCTGAACTACTTGGAAAAAAAAAAAATAAAAATGTCTCTGTTAGGCCTCCAAGGTGAAGGATAGCCTGTTGCCTGCAGTGGTGTTACCTGTATCTGTCAGTTGAGTGTAAAAGTACTTCTGGAACAAAACAAAGGCCCTTCACAGAGATTATAGGTAATGATAAATGTCTCATTTATTTATGTTAGAACAGACAAAAAAAGCATATGCATTTACACACATTCCCACCTCAAAGGATTCGCCAATTCCTTTACCAGAACATATATCACTAAAAGGAGAGCTCTTAAGAGAGCAGGAAACAAATGAGAAGTACCCTGCAATAATAATTAGCAAAGATCCTTTTCTGTAGAAAGGACATACTTTAATATATCCTATATTTATACACACAGACACAGTAGTAATGGAGTCTGAGTCTCGACTCCTGTATCTTCTCCTTTTCCTTAACTCAAATGCTTTGATAGCATACTATGATGGGTTAAGCTTGGCCAGCAGCCAAACGCCCACCCACCCAGTCACTCCCTCACTCACTCTTCTCCTTAACAAGAAAGGGCGAGAAAATAAGATGGAAAAGCTGGTGGGTCAAGATAAAGACAGGGAGATCACTTATCAGTTGCAATCACAGGCAAAACAGTCTTGACTTGGGGAAAATAAATTAAATATATTGCCAATTAAAATAGATTTCAATAGTGAATAATAAAAATAAAATTAAAACACCACCTCCCCTCACGCCCTTGACAGGCTCAACTTCATTCCTTCATTTCTGATTCCTCTGCCTACCCTGAGCAGCACAAGGAGATGGGGAATGGAGGGTTGTGGTCAGTCGTCTCTGCTGCTCCTTCTTCCTCACAGTTTACCCCTGCTTCAGCATGGGGTCTTCCCATGGCCTGCAGTCCTTCAGGGAAAAAAGAAAAAAAAATCTGCTCCTGCATGGTTCTCCATGGGCGGTGGCTCCTGTCAGGAAAACCTGTTTCAGTGTGGGCTCCCCACAGGTCATAATTCTTTCAGGAAACACCTGCCTGCTCTCATGTGAGGTCCTCCATGGGCTGCACTGAAATACCTGCTCCCCCATTGGCTCCCCATGGGGGCAGGGGAATCTTTGCTCTGGCAGCTGGAGCACATCTTCCCGCTCTTCCTTCTCTGACTTTGGGGTTCACTGTGCCAGGCTGTGGGGCCAATGCATGCAGCCCCTGACCTCCTCCCACAGAGGCCACCCCTGCAGCTCCCCACTGCCAACACTTGGACGTGGATACCCAACACACATAAAAATACTCTCCAAGAAATCTTAAGACTACATGAACACTGATGGAAAAGCAATACATTAGGTTTGTTGGGGGGTTTTGGCTTGGTTTTGGGGGTTTTGTTTCGTTTTGTTTTTTTTGGGGATGGTTGGTTGGTTGGTTGGTTGGATTTTTTTCAAGGAAGGAAGATATTACAGGGTGATTGAAAATTGTAAAGTCACTGGTGATCAGAAATGTGGAGCTTTATATTATCATTCAGTTCAGTTTGCACGCAGATCTAGAGCGGACATCTGACAGTAACAGTTCTATTTTCTTTTACGGTCTAACTGTAAGAGGACCATGTTTTAAAATGCAATTCTTCTGGGAATACTCCTTACAGCCGTAAGCATGATGATGAGCCTGTAAAGCAGGTGATTAGAAACTTTGCAGCAGTCTACCTGTACCTGTAATGGAGAAGCAGATGATCCTGGAAATAACCAGGTGAGTATAACTTCTGTTTGTTCCATCAGTGATGTAGAAGTGTAGTTTTTATGGTCACAGATCAGATCTAGTGCTAAATAGTTGCCATTTGTAGCAGAAACGCCAACCTACAGTAACATCCCAACAACAAACCATTTATCAGATCACAATTGTTATTGCATTGTTAACATTTCCAGAAGACAAGATCAAGTCCTTGGACATTTACAATCTACTCTCACAGTATACCAGTGAGTTCTACATAGTAACACTAGCAAAATTTCACAGGAGATTTGGGAAACTATCCTAAGAACGTCATAACTCTTGCAGACTTACAAACAAACTGTAAATTATTTTTCCTTTTGAACTTAGGATCTATTTTCTTCAGAACAGCAAGGAAACCCAGCAATGGCAAAATAAATAAATCAGCCACAGAGAAGACTGAAACTGGTTAAGAGTTCAAACTGATTCCACCTTCTTTAAGCAGAGTAAGGAAAATATTTCCTAAACAAAAGCTAAATGTTGAGCAGATGATACAAACGATGAGGAAAATATTGCATTCAAGATAATTCTCACTGCAGAAAGATGAAATCCTACATTGTAGTGAATCAATATGCTGCAGAGATTCAGTGAGTTTTACTCATATCAAAATAGGAATCTCTCCATCAATGAGTCTACATCATTTAGAACTCAATGTAACCTTACCTACATGAAAAAAATGAGGATAAATTATTTCATTTGACAGAAGTAAAGAATTTGAATTTCATGTTAAGGGTCTTGAACTATCCTAAATTTACTTAGAAGAAAGTAATTTTGTGGTCAATGAGAAGACAGAACAAAATGGCTATGCATGTCATATATGGCTATGTACTATATATCTCCACATGGACAAAATAAAAATTATCTATAATCAGATACAAAGGGCTAAGGTTCAACAGTTCTGCTAGTAGCACACACCACCCCCGAGGTACAAAGTTAAGGGGGAGTGTTCTCCATTTTGTTGTGCAGTAGAATATAGCAAGCCCAAGGTAACCCTGCTTTCTCTGTAGCAGAGAGAGTACAGATATTTTCTCTCCTTCCAATAGTGATTTCTCCTCAGGAAGGACTCTTTGTAAGCATGAAGTGCCACACTAATTCTTTGTGATTTTGTTTTGTCTCGCTTTTTAAAAGTAAAATTCTATGCATTGCAACAAGTTAATGTCTTGTGCCAATCTCCATGTCTTAATGCATTATTCAAACTGCATACAGAAAAGTACGACAGGCTGATACATTATATATATATATTATATATATAATACATTATACAGTGCCTGTTCAATAGCCCCACTAAAATCACCCTTTTTCACCCAACAGCTTTTTATCTATTTTGTTTGGGTTTTTTATTTTTATTTATTTTTTTTAATTTTATGCTTACATAAGTAAAAATGAATGAAGTGAATGAACTTTCTGTCAGAAAGTTAAATGAAAATGAAGTACCAGTGGCAGTCATTATTAACAAATTTCACTGTATTTAATTGATTCTGTGAAATTTTGTGAGTTACAACAGTAACTTCATAGCATCACATAATAGTTATATAGTTCTCCCCAGAGGGGACCCATATCCTTAAAAAACTGATATACAAATTATGCATTGTGAAACACTTAATACACCAGTGAAAGAAAGTCTTATGAGGGATGGGGCAGTTTTAACAGGGCACAGCATCACTACACGTAATCTGAGAAAAGGAAGTGAAGAACATCTTTGAAATGTACCCTTTCCATACAATCAAGACTTCTTACACATGATAAAGGTCATATTGGAACACCATGGAAATTAAAAGGTGGGTTATCCCAAAGAGATGGGTTCAGTTCTTCCACTATCATATGACAATAATAACAAACAACAGCCAAAGCCTCAATACAAAACAGTACGCAAAGTTTAAAATAAAGAGCTTGATCAATTTTATCTCCCTGAAAATATGACTGTGTAACATGAACACACCATTTAAGGATTACAGTTGTGAGAACATTCATGGAAGTGGACCTCCACTAATATTGGAATAGTGTTCATTTTATTATGGAAAATATAGTATCCTTTTCAGTGTAGGTCTTGATTTTAAAAGTATAGAAAGAAAAATGTGATAGAATGTATGTTGTGGTTTACAAATTATGTTACTTTAAAAAGAGTCATGGAATTAGGTGGAAGGCCCCTGAAGAAAAGAGAGGTCCTTCCTTTGGGTGCTACCATGTATGCTCACTGGAGAGATGGTTCCCACGTTCAAAATGGATAGGCACAAGATGACAGCAGGGAACCAGCCACTCAGATGGAGTCAGAAAAAACACAATGATGAGCAGGGGCCAGCCAGAAGGGTCTCTGTGGCAAACAGAGAACTTTACAGGGGCTAAAGGGAACATGGCAGAGTTTGCTACAACTCAGAAGGTCACCAGCTGAAACCAAGTCTGTAAGCAAGGACCTGTCTACACAGTAGGCAGGAGAAGAGTTGTCTATAAAACCCTTTATATTTATTACTTATTTGCTTTGAGTCTACTGTTCAAAACCCTAAGGATTCTAGTTTTAGTTCTAATAGAACCTGTCATTTAAAATATGTAAAAAGCCTTTTAGCTTTCTTTGGGGAGTGCTCTGTAAGGAGAAGGTCTATTTAAATCCACTTAGAAGATCGAGCTGACTAGGGGTCTCATTATGTAAGTGTATGATCATATTACTGACAGCCAAAAAAAAGCAAAATAGAATGGGAAAACCAGTCAGCCTGTCGTCATTTATTGTAACATTGAGGACGTACACACAGTATCAGAACAGATTAATTCTCAAGTAAGCAGGATTATTTTCAGTCTCATGTATAGATTGTATCTCCAAACACTAAACATTGTTAAGATTTTGGTGACTGAAATGAGACTCTTACTTTGCTGTTTCCAACAAAAACAAGAAAAATCCCTCAAAATAGTGATCTGCAGGGTCAGAAGTCTGGTCTCAAAAGTGTGCAAGACAAACTGCACTAACCTTCTGGAGATTATCCTAACTCTTCTGACTATTTTATTCATAGATAAAATAAAAAAGGCAAGGATCCCTTTTGGTACAGAAGAGGGAAATTTTGCCCTGCTCCAGGGTAGAAAACATGTTGCAGAGGTCTGCTGCTAATGTAGTGTAAACCATATTGAAATGTCATGGAAAAAAGATTGACTGTTAGATTTCTAGTATTGCTACAAAGCTTCAGAAAAAGAAAAAAGATTCTTGCAACACAGTAACAATTTTGATGAAAGCATTAATCTTTCCAACTTCATGCTAGTTTCATATACCAGTCTAAGTCAGGACAGGATTTTTCCAATTTTACATACAGACTTCTTTTTCACAGTTGTCACCACCAAATTAAATGTTTCCTTTCAAAATGAACATGCACAAGAACTAGATACTTTGTAGTATGTTACATTTCAGTTAAATATAAGGCTAACTTTATCCTTTGGATAAATACCTAATTCCCTACTAATTTAGACTGTCTCCTGAAAGAAGCATTTAACTATGTTGAATCTGTGGAGGGCATTTTGGCAGAATAAACTGTGATAAAAGTGTGACCCGAGCAGTTGTTATAGCTCAGCCTGGCTGCATGTCACTTACAGATGCTACGGAAGTTTCTCAGGCTCCATATTCACATATAAGGCAGTGCCACATCTGTCAGCTACTAAGGTTAAGTCTCAATATAATCAAGCTACTATCTTCCTGACAAACTTAGTTCATATTTTGTTCTTGCAGTTTCCTAGCTGGCCTATTCTACTCTGGTATATACTGCAGCTGGAAGAAAACAAACAAACAAACAAACAAACAAACAAACAAACAAAAAACCCCACACACCCAACAAAAAAACCCCCAACTTTTATAGCCAGAGAAAATCTGTCCTGAGCAGCAAGTTACGACTCTGGTTTCACATCTCTAAAAAGTACCTTAAACTTTATAAATAATTTTGTGAAGGGAAATGTTTAATTTTTGTCCTAGCTTCAGAAGATGTGAAGAAAAAGATATTCTTTCTTACTTACAAAATTACTTTTAAGGCCACAAATGGGAGTTGGAATTCCAATTCATAGAGGGATTCTTTCTAAGTTGAAATATGTAGCAAAATTTCTATTCACTGTACTCCCAACTGTCTTGCAATTTATACTAAGACTGGCAAAAAGGACATTTGCTATATAAATAATACTTGAAAACTAAAAACAGTTACAGGGTATAAAGTTTTAACTATTCAAACAAGTTGAATTTTGTGCTTTATATGGAACAGTAGTCATTTTGTGACTCACTATAGTGTCTTCTACAGAGAAATCCCAGAGCCAGAGTGACACTTTTAAAGCACTAGGAAAGATAGTGGAGCAGGGACTCCCACACCTAACTCTTCTCTAGTGATAGGAATTATTCTTGTCTTCTTAATGGACGGAAAAAATACAGAATATGAAATTTGTTTTCAAAAACTTAATTGCAAATATTATGCACATTTGCAAATACACAATTCTGGGCACAGAAGTCACAAGTCTTTTAATGTGTAACTCTTGTTCATGTAAAACAGTCTTTCTAAATGGAATGAAACAACTCTGAGAAGTCACTTAGGCTATCAAACACAGACACCTATTCATGCAACCAGCACTTGCCAGATACATACCTTATAGAGTATACATCAAGTGCAGCACATTTAGAGTACAGAATTATCTGCTGCAACACAGTTCATGTGCATTCAAGCAACAATAAAGGTAAAATAAGAAAATACTGCCATGATAACAAATGTTTGGCACATATAATAAGCTAATATTAAACAAATATGGGATTTTTTCAACCAATATGCTTGTCCTATATATATGTATATACATATAAAGACATGTAGTAACTTTTTTTTTTAAATGTAGGTCAGGACAAGAGAAGCCTTAACTTTTCAAATTGGAATTAAACCAGTATGAGTAAATCCTTTGAACAAAATAGTATAGCTACAGGAAATTCCCTGAAACAATCATTTGTAACTATTTTTCTCTGCACTTCATAAATAATGAATAGTCAAAAAGAAAAACAACCCACTAGAATCACATTTTTTTCTTGCACTAGTTATGCAAGCAGGCTGCAAGATCCTCTAAATATGAGAAAAGTTGAAGTGGATAGCACTTTGTTTTTTAAGGAAAAATTATTTTGACACCTACCAGTCATTTTTCTCTTACAGATGGATTTTTAAACCTTCTGGGAAAAAAACATGTTTTGCAAGTAAGTGAAACAGTTTAAAATACCGTTTAGAATACAAACCCATTATTCGTTTAATCTAACATCTTAAAAATGTTTCTCCTCACAAGTGACCATCTATTTATTTTTTTTTTATAGATTTCTACCCAGAATACTTATTCATAATCTCACAAGGTAATTTAGTATGCTTCTATAAATAATTATGAGTGACTTAATTAAAAAAAAAAAATCATAAAAGAGAAACTGTCTCACCCACACTAGATTCCCAAATGTGAAAAATAATTTGCCTGACAATCTCTATTTTTCTCTTCTTTTCATGGAAAATTTTATGTATCTGTGGAAACAAGGTCATTAGACAGTGAATATAAAACTATTAAACATATTTACCTTACACTTCATTTTCTTCAAGCAGGTAGTTTGGATAACCTTTCAATAATTACAATGCAATGCTACCAAAAAAGTTTCTATTTCTTTCTAATAACTACGTCCCATTAGATATTTTAAATAATACATGACGTTGAGGTATAAAATGTAATAGTACAACAGACAACACAAAAATCCTGAAAGGTTAATATAGGAAAGAAGGATATTAGGAATGACATTATTCTTGGTTGGAACTGGTCATGGTGCTAAGCCTCACACTGTCACCTCCTTTGAAAACTATATTTATGGATATAGCTTTAATTTCATGTCTAACCCAAAGTCACGGCAAGACATATCAAATGATACCACAATTGAATGTAATTGGCTGCATCTCTGGAGTTTTTCTTGTACAGTTCCTACCAAAATACCTCAGGTCAAATTATAAAATCTGATGAGATCAGTCCACCAAGATATGATTGAACAGTTTCTACTAAGAAAAGAATTACACAATTTCAGAAAATTGGACCCAAAAACTCTTAACCTTTTTTTTTTTTTTACAATACTTCTTAAAGGTGCATTACATAAACAAACTACTGTTATTTCTGTTGATTCTTCTGTTAGTGCTATCCATTATAGTTGCAAAGCACAGGTCTGTCTCTAGACCAAAACCCTACTAGTGCTCAAGCAGTATATTCCACTCCATCCAAAAGATTCACTGATTGATCCCATCAAGGCTAAAAGCATGGATCTGTCTCAGGAATCTCCTACCAGATCTAGGACTTAGAGCTAATGCTGAATCTTAAATTTCCTCCTCAGCAATTAAACACAGGTCCACATACTCTTGGATAGCATCTGAAAACCAGGCTGTCAAACAGTCACAGTGGGCTGTCAGTGGACCTGCCAGTTCACAGTCCTTGTCAGCATTCACAGAGACCCATGCTTACAGCAGCACAGAAGCCTCCATGTGCTGAAACAAACTTACAGTCGTATCTTCTTTCAGAATCCACGACTTCACTGCATGTAAAGTAAAAGGGAGCTTCCACCACTAAATATCCACAGACACCCCCCCCAAAAAAAAAAAACCAAAAAAAACCCCACATAAAACAACCCAACCACCCCCAAATTATCTATTGGAGTTCTTAGAGGAATTCAGCCTTCTGTATATACATTATTTACCATCATCCCTTACCTTAGTCACATTGGGAAAACAGTCTAAAATTCTCAGCTGGGAAATAATCTTACTAAAGTGTTAGTAAGGTATATGTATGGTTTTGTAGTTTCATAATAGAACATCTATACTTCCGTTTTCCAAAGTAACTGAAAAAATTACCACCATTCTCCAAATACACAAAGGATTAACACTTTTGTATGTGCTAAGTTGAAATTTTTAAAAAATACAATGAAAAGAGACTTGCACAGTATTTATTTCATAGGTAGTTATAAGTAATTGAAAAAGAGCTATTGATTTTTATGCATATATTTGAAAATGATGAATTAAACACGATTTACTGTAACTGAAAAATATAAATGGCATAGCATGTTTTAAGAGGAATAAATTGCTTCAAGTTTTCTCAGCAAGGAAGCAGACAGAGAACTTATTTTTATGCATGCAATTGGCAGAACAAGTTCACATTATTTTACACACTGTGAGTGCATCTTACTATCCTTTTCAGTAGTCAGATAATTAAGTGTTAATTGTGAGAGTGCGAAATGACTTAGCAGGTGTACAAAAGGCAGAGCAAAAACCTAACAGAAGGGAGAAATAATGAAGGAGAGCAATCACGCCTTGGAAAGGAAGAAGAGAAAACCTGCTAACATGGAGAACTGATAAGACACTAAAACAACAAAATAACAACAGTGATCTTTTGGAAATGAGGTTATTATTCACTGATCCTTGACCAGACTCGATTCTGGTTATTTTTTAATGCAAATATTTAAATTATGTGCAGAAATAGTTTAATCTATATTTTGATTTTTTTCTTTTTTTTTGGCAACCTAATTTATTTAATATTTTCACTGTTTACATGACTAGTTATAAAAAAGTATAGCACTGGGAATTTTGAACAAACACTGGCAAAAAATAACAATCAAAGAAATGAGACAAATGGCTTTGAAAGCCCACTTTGCTACAATTTCCCTTATATATATCATAAAAATATTATAAAATACATTTCTGAAAACAGTAAATCTTAAATTAGACTGGTGTGGTATGCAGTGCAGAGTAAAGTTTAGCCAGATGGGAGATACTGAGAATTCTTAGGAACAAGACAAACCAGAGAAGCTAGCTCATGTGATATTTCCCTTCATATGGTACATTTTTTAAATTTTACATTCTCACTACCAAGACTTATTCTACTTTTCAGTCTTTGCTCTCCTAGCCTACTGCATTTTTTCTACACTCAATTTACTGATTCTCACTTCACTTGCATGAATGTAACATCATTAACTCCACTTGACACACCTCTGACTTATAACAACACTTAAATAACTTTAGAATCAATCCCATTATCTCCATCATTCAGGAAACAGAGAAGGAAGGTAAAGACTACACTAATGAATAACCTCAATGTTAAATGGACTCGTGATAAAAAGCATAATTTAAGTGTCAAAACAGCAGATGGGTGCAGTTTTAGATTTAGTATTTATATTACTTCAGCTGGCAATTTCATACACTAGATACCACTAGAATCTGAACAATGGCTCTGCTTGCAACACTTGTTGCATCAAAGTCTGTATCATCATCAACACACTTTTTAAAAAAAAAAACACTTAACATGCATTCCTTTTAACGATGTAATTCAACTATATCTTTTTATATTAGTTGTATGTAGCTTTAGCATTACAGAACTAAAATATATAATATAAAACTATATTATACAACTTGAAGTTTCTTTACATCTCAGAGGATGCATTACCACAGTCACAAAGAATGGCTGAGGTTGAAAGGGACCTCTGGAAGTCATCTGGTCCAACCCACCTGCTCAAGCAGGGCCACCTAGAGCTGGTTGCCTAAGACCATGTCCAGATAGTTTTTGAGTATCTCCAAGGATGGAGACTCCACAACCTCCCTGGGCAACCTGTGCCAGTGCTCAGGCACCCTCACAGTGCAAAGTATCTCCTGATGTTCAGAGGGAACCTCCTCTGTTTCAGTTTGTGCCTATTGCCTCTGATTCTGTCACTAGACACCACTGAAGAGAGCCTGGCTCCATCTCCTCTATAGTCTCCCTTCAGATTTTTGCACACATTGATAAGATTCCCCCTGAGCCTTCTCTTTCCCAGGCTAAGGAGTCCCAGCTCTCTCAGCCTTTCCTAATATGAGATACTTGAGAACCTTAATCATCTTTGTGGCCCTTCGCTGGACTCTCTCCCGTTGCACCATTTGCCTCTTATACTGGGTAGCCCAGAAGTGAACACAGTACTCCAGCTCTGGTCTCACTGGGGCTGAGTAGACAGGAAGGATCACTTCCCTTGTCCTGCTGGCAACACTTGTCCTAATGCAGCCCAGGATACTACCAGCATTCTTTTTAGACAACACACGAGTAGTGTGC
>VZTL01071936.1:6999-47809 GCA_013400535.1 Scopus umbretta | reverse complement strand
AAAAAACCCCAAACAAACCACAGCTAAAAGGATCTCAGACATCCTAGATTGGATGTTATTGAAAGTTCTCATATGAAACTTTAAAGTAAAAAAATGTTTTCTTCAGCAAGAAGCCATAAAAATTTGCTTCAAGGAACAGAGAATGATTAATGAAGCTCCTCTTATTTAGTGCACTAAGCCTTCTTGAGATTTAAATGTCTGCTATGGAAAATGTCCACAATTTGGAGTGAATTATTTATAAAAGAAATTAGGCAACATACAGGGCTTGTGGTTTCTGTTCAGAGGAGAAGATAAAAAGCTTCTAGATTTTAAAATTATTATTATTTCTAAGTCTATTTTTCTTACTGAATTCTTGACATATGTACTGTTAATTAGGCAGTAATGATTTTCTTTCATTTGCACTGCAAATTACACCAATAATTATGCTTTTATTCACAGAATATATTTTGTTAACTGACCTTGGGTTTAGTGTGGAATACGAAATGAGAAAGAATTGTTAAGTTCAGTTGACGCTTTGAGATTCCTAGGGAGTTCTGCTTTTGTTAAGTTTTGAATTTTAATTTTGGAGACACCAACAAAGATATACAACAGAAAGGCTTTAACTAAGTATATTACTTTGACAGAAGTCACTGGGTTCTACAATTAATTCTCACCAGTAGATCAATGCACTTCATAAGCTGCAAGTCATTCTGACAAGATGAAACACACACAATCGTTAGTGAAATCCTGATAATTTTGAACAATGGGCCGTGAAACTAGGTCACTTTACCTCTGCTTTGAAATATTTTTCCCTCCATAGTATTTCATACTTGTCTAATGTTGATAATGCACTTGACATCTTTGGTGACTGATCATATGCTAATTTAAACTCACATTGTATGTGTAAATTCAGAACAACATGGGGAGATGTTTCAGCATGATGACGAAAAATTTTAACAACTGAATTTCACTGCAATCTTCTTCTGTTAAAATACATTTTTTTTCCCTAGCCTCAAAGAATGTAAGGGGAATCTGAGTTTTGTTGTTTGGAGATAGGTATTTTAATGACTTAGAGCTTTTTTCCCTGTCCCAGTGAAATACTGCATTTGACTTTTTAGGCCAGGTTACTCGGAAGAATAAGGTCTTCTTTTAGAGCTGCTCATCCAAACCACTACAGGCAATTGCTGCGAATGCTTCTCTCAGGAGTGCCTATGGTAATTTATTGACCCCTGTCCTGCTCCTACAGATGTCAGTGGTAAAACTATTTTTGACTGCAGTAAGAAAAGTAGGAGTCCCATTATCTTCATGTGTTGCTATTTAGATTTTATGATATTTCTTGGAGTGCATATGCAACTTCAGGTGTTTCCTACTCAGTTCTGTAGAACCCTTCCATTAGGAGAGCATATGAAACTGCCATGCCCTTCTTTGTATACCGCTTATCATCCTTTGTCCTTCTAATTTCTTCACCATAGGTGGCTCACAGACTTTCAGAGGCAAAGAAAACCTTTATAAGGGCTTATTGTGGAGGAAGGTTGCTGCCAGTTACTACTATGCTGTAAACTGTTTTGGAAAGTAAGAACTATTTTTTTTGTTTCCAGTAAAAAAAGTTTGATTCGAGATTAAATAGCTGTTTTCCTGACTCACTCATATATTCTGTCTGTCTGCCTCTCTTCTCTCTCTCTTTTTTCCTTTTTTTAAAAGGTGTGAATTCAGTGAATATTTCTTAGGCTGGCTGTTTGTGAATAATAATAATAATGAGAGTGCCTGAGGTGTAGTGTATATTTAATGAGGGACAAATAATATATAAATATAATATTTGGAGGGTTTTGGACTTGAGTTCCTGCCTTATGTTTGCCTCTGTTTTCACTAATTATGCAATTATTAATTACTACTTTGGGGAAACGGAAAAAAGTTTAGTTTAAAATTAGTACTGTCTTAAGAAGAAGAAGAAGAGACTTATTGACACTTTTTTTTTTTTGTAATAAGTCAGAAATATTAAACCTCTAGGACTTGAATTAGCTTCTTAAGTTAGCTTTTCAGAGGTGCTGAGCACTGACATCTCTCTTTGCCCCACATGTGAATGTATAGCACAGTTGGCTTCTTGTGTTAAAGAAACAAACCGCAACCCCTGCATGGGGGGTAAAGTCAAACTAAAATCCATAGACTAGGTGTTTTATCTCTCATCTTCATTTTCCATCCTTTTTCTCAATGAGTGTTTTTCCATGTGGCATAAAATGGCACCTAAGAGACATAATAAGGACAAATCCAGGGCAATGTAACAATATTTATTGTCCCTTTTAACACCACAGGAAGAGCTGGTGGCTGCTCAAAGACAGGTTTTCAGATCACACTGTTTCTGGTAGGCTTACAGTCCAGAGAGACCAGAAACAATCCAGCTCAGTAGGTTATGGCCTTTCCAGAATAATTTTGTTCTGCAGAGATCGAATGTTGCAATATCAGCAGTCATGAATACTTGTCGTGAGTACCTTATTAAGGACAAGGGACTGTTAACATATTACCAGATTTGGAAATAGTAGTAAATATACTAAGTTGTAATTTTGTGGTGTTATGATAAAATAGCTGCAATCTGATCATGCCCCCTTTTGCAGATTTGCTGGCTTTCATGGCTGTATTTTTGGTGAGTGTCCTGGGACTCTGGCTAGGTACAAACCCTCTCACTTGTCACCTGCATAGAAGTCTGATTCTCTAACCAATTGCAAGTTCAAAATAGCAATCATCTGTGACTGTGTGTCTGCTTGGGATACTAGCATGCAAATAATATTAGGTTATAACCAAGAGAAGAGAGCTCACTTCCATTGCTGGAAACTGCTTTATTTTTTTGGTTTTGTGTTTGAGTTGGGTTTGGGTGGTTTTTTTTTGGGGGGGGGACTCTTTTGTTTTTGCCTTTTTTTTTTTAAGAAAGAAACAAAAAAGACACTTTCCTAAACAGGTGTTTTAAGCCTTCCAAAATTTACTGAAGTGTTAATACCTCCTCTTACTACTCTTTGCACTTCAAGATTTTCCACTGTAGTGTGTTGTCCTAAATATTTGCTGAACATTTGTATTTCAGCCAAAGATATGGATGTGCACTGAGTAGAGTGCAGAAGTGTTGTGAGCCATTGTTTTGCACTAAGAGGAAAAACCCAGGTGCTGTGCTATGTTTTCAGATATAGCCCAAGCAACACAAGCTCACGCGACAATGGAAGTCTTTGAAATGTGAATGGGTTTCTTTGGGTATCATTGCCCTGTCTGCAACTAAACTTCAGCTAGGCACAGATGTGTGGGGCGGGGGGGCTGCACTGACTTATCGTGGGGGTTTCTTTTGGCAGGCTAGGAAAAATTACGATGTGAATAAAGGGAACTTGTTTAGTTCAGATGAAGACTCTATTACTGAGCCCCATTATCCCTATTTTTGGAGTGTGTTGGGTTTTTTTTTTAAATCTATACAATGCTGTATTATTTTTTATTACAGCAGCATTCACTGGTCACTTTTATCTTTGTGTGTGAATTTCTAATTATACGTGTTAGACGGGTGATCTTTACTGTAAATAGTAACATGGTTTTCTTTCACTTGGTCTGTCTGTACTGGATTCTGTTTCATTGTTTGCTTTCTTCATCACAGTATCTTGCTTATTTTATCTTTCAACAGACATTTCTTTAAATCCTCTCACAAGGTCCTCCCCTCCCCCTTGTAACTTTTGAAAAGGGCTTTATCTGAGCAAGCAGTTTCATTTATCTTTTGATCTATTTTTTGATGGATGTGCATTCACTTCTAGTGGTAAGCCTAGTACTGAAATCTTTATTCAAGGCCAAAGTGTGGAGGCTTGACTGCAACTTCTGGGTAAGGCTCTTACCTACGATTTCCTAGAGCTATTGGTGAACTTGGAGACCAGAGAAGTTGGTTACTTAATGGTGAGGCTTTCAAAGGTTTTTCAGGCAGAATATTAGCAATTTCCAAACTTTCAGGTGATTCCTCTTGACAGTGCAGTGGCATGGTTAGCCTGCATGTGAGAGTGAAGGGCTTTTGATGCCTTCTGATGGTCCCACTGTGCCTTTCTTCCATGCCCTTCTTGAGGTCTTCTCAAGAGCAGAGAACATGAATAAAGAAGGCCGAGGCTGGCCCAGAAAAGTGAATCTAAAGATCTGTAAATACAAGTAGTACTGAAACCAGCTTTGGGAGAGGGAATAGAAATTCTGAAAGCAAACAAAAGAATCACTTACCTACCTGGAGATGATAAACAGGGAAACAGGGAAAACCAGCAGTCACTCAAACCTAAGTCCCTCCCTGCATCTCTAAACCGAAATAAAACTGATTTGCAGAGATGACCAGTGACTGGAAATTTGGGTATTTGTTTTGTCCAGACTATTTCTGTAGGTCATCGGATGCAAAATCAAAGTCAGATTCAGTTCTTCTGTACAAATATGAGTGACTTAAACTCAGCATTTCTATGTTAAACAACTTGTTTAATATAGTGTTAGCATTTGGAGAGTCACAATGAGGCTTTGAGGTTAACATCTCATTAAGATGAATGGGAGATGTTCATACCTCAGGCTGTAGGTTCAACAAGACGGCAGAGCATTGATTTACATAGCGAAGGCTATATCTTCGCAAACCAGAAGGGGTGCAGACATCATTTTTCTAAAGGGAAGCTTCAATTCCAGTGAACACATCATAGTCTGCAAAAGGCCCCAGATCAGCAGAGCTGCCAGAGCAGGATAGCCGCTGGCTGTAACTTTAAACTGAAAGACAGCAAATGGGCTTTTCACTATAAACGTTGAGATCTCGGCCAGGTGCTCCCCACTCCTATCTTAAGACTCTCTTTGCTTCCCCTCACCCCGTTCTCCCAGGAGTGATTTGCTGATAGGAAATTTAGGCCAAAGACTTGGTGACCTTTACTGACCTTAATGTTATGCACACTTTTGTTACCTTTTTTAACCAGTATGGCTCCCTATTTGTGCTTAATCTTTAGATTCCCTCTTTCTTCCATATGTTTTTTTATTCTCTTATGTTGATGTATTATCACATTAATTCCTTTCCTTGCTTAGCTCCACATTTTTCCCCACAGGACTTCTTCCACTTGTCTGTTTTCTTGCTTGCTGTCCTTGCTGTTTGGCACGCTATATTTTTTTTCTTACTCACTGTCCTCTTAAGCAGTTCCTTTTTGGAGAGCCGCCTGTATGGATGTGGATTTTCTTTAGATATCTCCCACGAAAGCTCTCCCCTGCAATAGAGTAAGGCTGTCGCCCTCCTGCAAATACCAGGATGCTTCTGCCTTGGGCACACAGCGGGGCAAGACAGCCTGGATTTAGCAGCCATTGTGCCTGTGTGTTTTGCAGCTGAAAACCTTGATATTCTTTCTAGCACACGCCGGCTTATTTGGGCACCAGTCTGGAGTGCAAATGAATGTGGCTGCATTTCAGTTCCAGCTGGTTATGTCGCAGACCCAAAGCTTTGCCATTTGGCCTGGCTGGGGATTCAACAGGGGCTGGGAAGGGAATAGCAGGGGCAGTTATGCTGAGGTGTATTTGGCAGGGATGAGGCTTCCCCAGCAGCAGCTGCTTGTACTGTGCTGCAGATATTGATTATGTCTTTTGTCACTGAAGTCACTCGACTCTTCTGAGTAATTATTAGAATGATCAGCTTGTAGCAAGGGATCCTAAACCGAATTTTTTTTTTTTTCTGAAGGACTTCTAACTGCTTGTGAATTTTGCTTTGCAGTAATGTTCTCATTTTTCACTAGTCCAGCTTGTGTAATTAATTAATCAGTCATGGATGAGACATAGAACTTGAAGCTTTCATTTGTCTGACAGATTGCTACATACCTTGATTTCTTAATTTTTTCCCTTTGTAGTACCTCAGTAGAGCTGGAACGAGGGTCACTCACTTTATTAATGACTCCCTGTTGCATTGCTTTCAACAGCTCAACCATCACTGTATGTCACACAGCCATGCATTTGAAACTCGATATAGTTACTGTCTAATAGGCTTCATTTTCTGTACCACTAGCTTGTGTTCTATAGTGTTAGTTTCCCAAGCATGGTACTAAGCAATTTTAGGAAATGCTGATACAACTGTAGCAATTTTCCTCAATTTGTTCCTGACAAAGAACTCGCTTGAAAATTGAGTTGGCTTCCTTTTTGTTCGAAACACTGGTAAACACAATTAGCCTCATTAACCCTGGTTTCTGTTTCATAACAGAAAATTAGCCTACAATCACTGGTTTGCTGGAAAGCACTGTTGTAATTAGTCCTCAACAGTCTGATATGAAAATCCATCGCGTTTTTAATTTCTCTGACATGTCAGTGTATACAGAAAACATGCCTGATTTCTCACTTATCTTGGGGATTGAGATAAAGTCAAGGACCAAGTCCTCAGCTGGCTTAGAGTGCTGTTGAACAGATTGGACAAACATCTGTCAACGGTGTCATAGGTGCATTGGTCCTGCCGTGTGGGAGGGCAGCAGGTGATTTCTGCAGGTCCTCTCTGCCTCTGCAATTTTGCAGGCTTCTGACCCTTCAAAGAGCATAAGACCCAAACAAGGACCATTTAAATCCTTGTCCACTGACTGGATGCTTTTCCTTACTAGTCCTCCCAAAATGCTGTATTATTCCAGATTTCTACCAGAGAACAGCTCTGCAGTGTTCCAGCTCTAAGATGGTAGTGGCACTGAAGCCACTGCCTTTTTACCAACATAGAAATGAACTGACTCAAAGGTGATTCAGGCTAATTATTCTTAAATCTCTGTAGAGAGTCTTAAATTGGTTGATCAGGAGAGATTTGTCATCATTTTTAGGACCTGTGTCGCTCCAGTGGATATGTCAAGGACTGTGATTACGTTCTCATGAAACAACTAAGTTTTTCAAGACTGTTATGCCAATCAGAGAGGAAAGCTGTAGTATACGTGGATTGCTAAGCCATTAGCTGGTACATAGTACATCACACTCTCAGAAGTTCACAGAACTAGTGCTGCTGCTGGGCAATACGTACTAGATCAAACTACTGTGAACTGGTTTCCAAATTCTATCAGGCTCTTACGGGGCCACTGCAGAGCAGAAATAGAGGAGGTCTGTGTACACCTGTGTGTGTAGAAGTGTAACCAAGGACTCCTCTGGGAATTTGGGTACATCACTTAGGCCAAATTCTATTCTCCAGTCAAATGGCTGAGATTTAAGTAAATGCAGACCTCTCTGATTGCGTTAGAAATAAGAAGATGGCCTTAATTATTTTGAATTCAGCATAAAAACTCTAAGGGTAACTCCTAATCTAGCTCTGTCCTTTCCATACCTCTTGTCATCAAGGAAAGAGTAATGGTGATTGCCTACCTCTGGATGTGTCATGAGTGTCTTCAGTGAAGGATGTTGTAAAACTGCTTAGTAGTATTTTAATGAAAGACAAGAGAAATTATTTGTATAATTACAGCATCTTAATTCTTGCATGTGGGACAGAGGGCAGGTTAGAAAAGCTTCTAGGGCTGCTTGCACAATAGGGAGCTGAAGACTGAATCATGTCATTTGTGCAGGAAAGGGACTATCCCACAAGTCTCTAGTGTCTAGTGAAATCTTTGCCTACAGGACATTTTTCTCCTGTACTAAATGTTCCTCTTATTTCTCAATTGTTCGCTCTAAATGCATATGGCACCCTGGGGGTATCTCTATTTGAATGATCTCAATTGCTTCTGTGTCCATTTGGGCGCCAGGCTAGAGGGCCGTGAAGTGAAGCTGAGCTATTCTATCTTGATATCTGAACTGCAAATGAGGAATCCTGTAATTCAAGTTCAGGTCACTACATATGTTTATTATTAAGTTCTTAAATAACCAAACAGTAACTAAGTAAATGGTAATTTAATTTATTAGGTGCCCAGAGCATTTATAGTCAAAATGCTAGGGAAATTAATATGAATTTGCTTATTCCACAAAGAAACATAAAAGCATTGACAAAAAGCGAAGCCTTCAAACACCATCTTCATTCATGCATGAGGCACCCTGTATGCAAAATGATAGTGTTAGGAATGTCAGCCAATCAAGCAGTCTAATTGGCCAAACTACTTAAATGCCTCGTCATATAGAAATGGGTTTTAACCTTTTCTTTGCCACAGTTTAGCTCCTCCAAAGTGTGCCTGAGGTTTATTGTACTTCCAGCCTATTGAAGAGTTTTCTTAGGCCTCTGCTTGAACATCTGCCTGACATGTTGAGCTGGGACCTAACACTTCATCTAGCTGAGAGCCCCAAGGCACATAATTGCATCAGAAACCATGGGGGAGCTCTGGAAGCAGTGCATGGACGGGACATGGCAATGGCTCCTATTTCTCCTATTCCGGTATGGCATGAAGGCAGGTTGGGTCCAGCTGGGTTTCAGGGTGCCTGCAGTCTCACTTCTTCCTGCAAGCATGGATTTGGAGCCCCATTTGCCCCTGCAGCAGCACAGCTGAATCACCAGTCATGTGAAATAACCTCATCGCATGAGCAGTAGGTGAAATGCTCAAATACCAGAGGTTGGATGAATGTGCCATAAATTACAGGTAATGAGGTGAGCAGGCGGTGCTTCAGTCCCTGCTAGCAAAGATGCATCAGTGAACGTGTGTTCCGAGCCAGTGTTCAGGCAGACGTCCACTCCTGGCGAAGGGAGCGCATCCTCCCTGGGTGCGCAGTGGGGGAATTCCCACCGCGCAGTGTTATCAGTCTGCAGGGGTGAAGACCGCAGAGCAGAGATGATAATTAGAGCCTCATGAGTAGTGATTTCCATGTTGTACTCCCAGCTGCTTCACTGATTTTTGTGATGAACGAGAATAAATCTTCCAGACCATATGAACCAATTTACTCTTCTGTAAAATGATTATACGGGTAGTTTCTGATTGCCACACTGTGCTGTGTGTGACTGAGGGATGCCTTGAGATGCCTGCATGAACATTGCTATATAAAGGCAAAGAGCTATCATTAAGCGTTTGTTTCAGAATAGAGTCAAACTCTGTTGGGGAACAGTTTACTGTGCATGCACTCACAGACTCCATTTCTTAGCTTGTGTTTGTCAACATGTATTTTTCCATCCTCCTTTCTCTTGTTTACTTTCTTTGGTTATTTCACACCACATTCACCTTAACCTGAAAACAAAGAGATTACGTTAGATTATTTCAAACATCTGCAAATGTAGTAGAATGCACAAGGGGCATTTTTGGCATTAATGTTCTGTGTATTTTGTTTGGGTAATTAAACATGGAAAGGTCACCTTGTGTTCTAACAGGAAGCATGGAGAGATGGCAGAGAGAAAAGCCAAGCTGAGCAAAAAACATTTTGAGGAGAAAGCATCTGACAACATTTATTATTTCTTCAGTGTTCCCCAAGATGCTACAATTCCAACCCTATGCCCATACATTTTGTTTTCAAAAGCTAAGTAAAGTATGAGATTGAATACAAGGTAAAGGCTAGGCAGCTCAAAGAGTGCACACTGTTGACAGCCACTTGGCAATGTTTGTCCTTTGAGACAAGCATCCGGATGAGGTTTGTTCAAAGCACATCTGCCATGGCACTTTGTAACACTCTCAAGGAGAGGGCACATGAGGATGTCCTTGTCTTATCATGTGCTTATGTGCCTTGTGAATATCTTGTCCTTAAATTGGGGAAAAAAATAATTAAGAAATTTATTTTTTTTTAAAAGGAGTGAGAACAGTGGGTAGAGTTTGATTATGAAGTTCCAGCCATTTTTGCCTGAAGCCATTCCCATCTCAGAGATGCTACTCCCTTTTCCACTTTGTTCCTTGTCGTTCTGTTTGCTGCTTAACTCTGCTCGTTGTGCAAGTCACTGACTGTACTCATAGGTGAGCTTGGTCCACCTTGTAACATCCAGAAAGTCATTCCTGAATTATGAACACTGAGAAGGGATCCAGCTGTTGATTGTTGTTCCCACGGTGGCTCCAGGGTATGAAGCAGGGCCAGCTGTGAGTTGTTATGTGCAGACACAAAACCTGTCTTTCCCTGTGAGACCCTTGCAGCATCAGAGAGACTAAAATAGCATGAGAATAGTTTCTAGAGGATGATCTTCGCTCTCACAGTACCTAAGATTGAGAGGTTATATAGATTTCTGCCTCATGAAGGACAAATGAGTACGATGGATGAATGTAATAGGAACCCATTTTTCTTCTGCTCCTGGTTCTCACAAAATATATTTAAAATTCACTCTTAGGAGACGTCCCCGCCTCATCTGTGACTGGCAGGGGACACTGTCTGTACTATGCAGAGCTGTAATTTATTTATTCTTTCTACTTGTTACCTGGAGTTCTTTGAGTATTTTTCCCCTCTCGTGGAAAAAGTAATTCCCTCTCCTACCTCAGTTGTACATCCTTTCTTATGAACAACTGGTAAAGATTTCATTTCAGTTTTCTGCAGTCTTTTTCTTCTGTTACTAAATAACCCTGGCACTCTCTTAGATGCCCTGCTGACATCTTGCTTCTTATATACTTGAAAAATTCTTATTTGTCTTTATTCCTTGAAAATCTTTTTCCACTCTTCCTTTCAGCCTTTCCTAGCCAAGTTTTATTCTTTTAGCTTTATTCCTGCACTTCCTTTCCACCTCTTGTCTCAAATACCTGTTTCATACCTTTTAGTTACATAGCCGTTCATTTCTCTTTTTCTGTCCTTTCTCCCAGTGATTTACCTCACTGTGTTGCTTTCATTCTTCTAAATCTGCTGAATCACAAAATACTCCAGCCCATTTTTGGCTTTTCCAAGGCCAAGTATCAAACCTAACAGAAAGGAAATAGTGAAGGCTCGGTGTATGTTGTATATCTAAAGGGAACACCTTCAGAAGGATTGGCAGTGTTTCAGCAAGCAGTAGACCCTTGGTGGTGCTTGTCCTCAGTTAAACTGCTGCCGTGTTTAAAGCTGAACTACAGCACTTGCTCTTAAGGACATATCGTGGCCCTTGTTCCTAGAGGTTGGCTGCTCTATGAATGAAATAGGAGCAATAATTACATCTGAGTCACTCCCCCAGATTCTTTCATGGCAAACCCACAATTTGCCTTTAGAGTTTTATTCTGAAAAGCTACTTCTCCTCCCTCTCTCTCTCCCCTGAGATATTCGGCTTTGAGTCTGAGGGTGCACCTATTGACTATGGTAAGACAGAGCTTCCATTTGGCCTCATTTCACCACTCTGTTTCAGCCTAAGACTTATCCCTGTGATTTGTGGGTCAGCTTCTGCTTGGTATGCAGTGTCTTGCCTGAAGTTCTGAGCATTCTCTTTCACTGTGCTGCTGGGTACTTCAGCATCTCTCCTGATCAGGCCTCTATATGTGCTTGCAGAGTCATCGTTTAACTGCACTGCTTTGCCCAAAAGCAAAGCCAGAAATTCCCGAGTTAAAAATGGCTGTGGCTTGTTTTTGTGACTATTTTCTCTTAAAAGGTGTCACAGTGGGCCACAAGCACACTTTCCAGCAATGCAGCTAATTAAGCATGGTTTGAGGACTTCAGAAGTGCTCCTGCTTACCAGGTAGGAAAGACTAAAGGAATATGATAGTATTTCCACAAGCCCTCTGAAAATTGTTACGTGGTCTCAGGTAAGATTACCACCTCTCCTGGTTTTCAGTTTAACTTTTGGTGGCAGCAGCTATATTCTTGGAAGAAGACAGGATGAAGAAACAGCCTGAAATTACAGTGAAGCAGAAGGAGCCTCCAGTAAGACACAAATGAAAAATCCTTCACATCTAAGCCTCTGACACTGCAAGTTCAGAGCAGGCGAGGAGAGAGGAGACAGCGAGCCAGTGGTTCAGGCGGATAGAACTTAGTTTCACAGGAAGGAAAAAAGCCCATTGTCTGTGACCATATAATCTTCTTGCATGGTGTGTAATGTTTATAAAGATCAGGGCGTCACATATGGCTGGCTGTCAGCAAGAAAAAGCAAGCTTGAATTAGCATTAAAACAGCTGAGTACTTAAAAAATAATATAACTACATGTAACAAAAGTAAATGGTTTCAGCTGTGATAAGAGAACAGCCTTTCCTTCCTTCAGACTTGGCTCTGTGTTTCCTTCCTTAATTTCATCTGTCTTGTTAAATTATTTATGAAATACATCCTGGTATTGAAATGGTAGGACCTAAAGCAGCCAGCTTCTTTACTAGCCTTGTGGTAAACGTCTAACAAATTAACTTAGATCTGCAAATGAAAAATTTATCCAGCTCTTTTTAAGTGTTGCCACATCTGAGGAGGTATTCAGGTTAGGAACACAGAGAGCTGTTCCACAAACAACTCATTTTGGGACAAATTTTGAAGCCCACATTATTCCCTTACTAGCCTAAACAGCCTCCGTACTCCAGTTGTATGATATTAGGAATGAGAACAAGACTTGGCTATAGATAACTAGGGCTGGCTTTAACTGTGTGGGATACTTGTTTGTAGGAAAGAAAGAGCTAGTTCTCAAGGAAAGAAAATGGGGCCAGTAAGAACTGCAGGCTTCCCTCTTCATCTTCTGCTGCTTCCTGGGGGTTAGGGGTGTCAATGTACAATGCTGTATTTGAACTCTGACTGCTGATTATTCAAGTGACTATCAAAAAAATTACACTGCTGCAAAGAATATACTGACGATATAGTGCCCAGAAAATGCCATGCACTTCAATGGGGAGCTTTTGCCAGAGAACAAAAGGCCTAGGGCTGCAAGAAAAGGCAAGGAAGTGTGGAGCCTGTGTTTCCCTGGGGGAGGGGGGGGAAATTCCATTAATTTATATTGATTATATCTCTAAAGCATTTTAAATTATTTTTTCTCTCTTGTTCTTATCTTGCTCCTTCTATGTCATAGAGGAAAGGGGCGGGGGGGAATGATGAGGAGCAAGGCAATGGTAGCTTTACAAGGAACAGAAGAGAGTAAATACAGCTTGCCCATCCCTTCTGTTCTCTATCCTGCCTCCCACTTACCTTGTTGCTACTCATGGCAACCCAATACCAGGGGCTTGTGCAAGCTGAGGATGACAAAGGGAACTGGAGAGTGGAGGGTAGAAGGTGTGGGACTGCTGAGGGGTTGCTTTCTCATGGCTGGGCCTGGGCTGCTGAGCAGTCTGCCAATGATGGCCAAAGCCCATTCAGAGTAGAAAGGGGCTTTCTCCTTTCTTCTCCGCTGTATTTTCTCGATCATTCATCATTAGCTTTATTGATTAGAATAAACTGTCATTACAGGGAAAGCCATGAAAACAATGTTCTGTTGCGATAGCAGCTAGAGAAAGTAATAAAAGAAAGAGCTTGCAAGAGCCCAGTCTGACAACTGGAGTGAGGAGGTAGCTCCCACATTGACGGTAGCCACAGAAAAAAGCTGTTCCACACCACTGCTCCCAATCTTATCACAGTTACTTGCTCCCCACCCTGTGTCCATCTCCTTCTCCCTGCTGCTCTTTCCCAGAGTCTCTGAGCCTGGAAGAGGTTGGATTTCTACCGATCCATTAGATCAGGGTGAATACTGGGAGCCCTGGGCAATTAGCCTCTGACAGCTTGTACTCTGTCTGCTGGTTTACCTCATGGCCTTTTCTTCCTAACAGGGCAGAAAGGTGAGGAAGAGGGACAGAAAGAAGGAGGCTCCTGCAGACTGCCTGGGGCAGTGTGATTGCAGCTGTCCCTTGCCATATCAGAATGGGCAAGCAGGTGACAGACCTGATCTGCTCTGTTAGCATTGCTTGGCAGAGGGGAATTTTGTTACCTTGAACTAGGCAATAACCCTTTGTTTAATTTTAACATTTCAAAAGTGCACTCTATCTATGTTACACATTTGCAGGGAGCTAGTGTCTGCTCATGCAGAGCACTGCCTCCTCCAAATGTGATGATGATCAGGACACATTGTTGAAGTGCGGTGTGATGGTAGATGCAGCAGTTGCTACGTATTTTCTTATAGAAAACAAGAAAATGTTTTCTGTGTGGAAAAAACCTTCATTTGCAACACAGTTCACTAGAATGTGAAATGGGCAATATTTTAATCCCATTTTCTGTTAACTTTGTGGTGACTTTAGTTACACGCTTCACTGGAGAAGTAAAAGGTTCCCATCTAGTTTGTGTACTGGCTGACCAGTGTGCCTCCAGTACTGCCTCTTCCCCATAGAGACAGCCTGCAATGGCTTTGTTATCTGTCTCATCCCTCCTCCTCCTCCTCCCTGCTTTTGTCTCTCCTTTCCGGCAGAGCTCTGGAAGTGCCTGCCAGCCCAGCGGTGAACGTGCCCCACACAGCTCCCCCAGCTGCTCTGCTCCCCTACCTCCACATTTGGTTCACCCTGTTGAGACCAGGGCCTTGGCATGTCTTTTACCCTGGGGTGTGTACTTTTTTCTCCATGGTACTATTTATTGCATATTCTTTCTTTCCCAGTTCATTATTTATTCAAGCATGCAGTTCACATCCTCCCACAGTGGGGATTAGCGAAGGGTCCTGCTTGGTAAACGGAAGGGTTTTTTACCCATCTACTTTTTATCTGTGGTGGTGCTTTCATTGCTCAAGTCAGTATTTCTGGCACTGCTGTGATTTCCATGCTGTGATCTTGTTCAAATGAGCTCCTTGACATTCTTGTGCCTCTTCTCCAAATGATAGGCATTGTCCATAGCTTGAAGTGTTGTTTTTCAGTCAGCTCCAGCGAAGAGTTCCTTGCACCTTTCTGCTTCCATGGTAGTTTAAATTCACTCTCCTGCCTGTAACAGAAGAGGACTGTCCTCTCCCCATCAGTTCTACTCTGGACTGACTGACTTCCTCTGCTTGGCAGGTTCAAACGGCTTTCTCAGAAGTGCCCCTTATAACTGAGGCTGGTGCCTTGCTATTAGATTGGTCCAAAATTTCTCTCTGTTGCCAGAAGCCTCTTTTGCAGACTCTGTTTCTAAACATGTCTCTAAGATGTTTTAATCTTTTAATCTCTGCCCCTGTCTCTGTATTACCTCTCCCCACTCAGCCTTCTTTGCCCAGATTAAATGAGAACTGCGAAAATGTCATCTTCTTCAGGACTAGCCCTGGCCCGAAAAAAGTTCCCTGCTGTGACAGTTGCTCTCCTTTTGGCAGCCACATTACCGTCTGCAGCACTTTTTAAACCTTCTCCAGTTTTATCACACATTCCCAGAGAAATTCCAGCTCTGACGGCACTCCTAATTGGTTTGTTTTTTTCACTTTATGTCTTATCTTGTTTTACTCCAAGTACTTTGTGTTGTCCTGAAGTCACCCTGAGCCAAAGAGGGTAGCAGGGATTTGCCTCATTCAGTGTCCAAGCTCCAGCAGCCTGGTGTGGTGTAACATGAGAATTGGCATAAATGGAAAATCAGTTTCAAATGGCTCATGCCAGCGCACGTAGGAATGTGTTGACTGCAGACAGTGTGTTGTGTGGATTGCACAGATAAGCATATTCTCTGCTATACCATCATTCAGTGCACAACCTGCCCTAAATGCATGTATCTGCTCCTTTACAGATGGACTAGTTCTTAGTGTCGTTCTGTTTTCTGTAATGATCTATAATGTGTTCACTGTCTTTTTGATCTGTCCTTTTCTAGCTAAATCTGTCTCAAATATACCATGCACCACAGGTATGTAGGAAAGTCAGATGGCTCTATAAGGGCTCCTCACCAATTAAAAAATATCCTCTGTGGATGAATACAGTCAAGTGCTGCAGTTTGACCCACCAATAGATTCTTTTCCTGGAGCACATCCACTTATTAAAGCTGCTGATTGTGAGAGAGGAATGCCTTTCTGTAGAAATTAAACTACCACTGAAGAGTCCTTTGGTGGGGGACATTCACCTCTCTCCACAAACAGCCCAAGTGATTGAGGAGGGCTGGAATTCACCTGCAGAAACTAAGAGCAGCTTCTCTATAGGTGTTGTTCCAATTTAGAGACTGAAATAATGGCCTCTGGCCCCTGCCCTACATGGAAGGATAATGTGGGAGTTTTGGGCCAATGGATTTGCCTAAGTGTGGAGCCAGCATAAAGAAATATAATACAGAGCATTTGTTAAGTACCTCCTTTTCTTGACTGTAGCTCGACAGGCTGTACCTGTTTACCACCACAATTTGCATTTTCTCACTTGGTGAGAAAGTGCTTGGTAACTTGGTAACATCCGCAAGGCACCATGCTGTACTATGTTAGAAATCCCCAAAGTGGCTTTGAGAAGGCTTGTACCTATACATTGCTAAACTGCATGCAGATCTGGAGTCAGTTCAGGGCTGACTGAATTGGGAATCTCTGCAGCACCCTGCCTTGCAGGGGAGATGCAAGTCTGCTGTCCCCCATGGCCCCTGTGCATCCCCTGGGTGCTCTTAGAATGTAAGCAAATGTCACTGCATGGCAATGAGGCAGCAGACACTGGTGAACAAGTTAAATTTCACTGAACCAGCAACGATACGCATGATCTTCTACCTGGCCCAGAGTGGTTCACAATTGGAGCTATTCTCCCTTGACAGCCCTGAAAAGAGGACTAATGCCTACTGCTGATTGCCAGTGTTTTCTGACAGCAAAGCGAATCTCTTTTTAAAGACAATGACTTGTTTACTTTTCATTGAAACTTGAATTGAAGATATTTCATAATAGAATTTGAGCAAATTTACCAGATGTTTCATCCCACTGTGCTTTTCTGGCAGGTCTACAAGACAGAATGCTGACTAAGGCTAATAAATCAGGCTGTGTATGAAAGGCTTGGGGAAGGAATACAATATATATGGTTGGAACCATAGGAATATCTTACCCCATCAATCCTTGAGAATTCCTGATGTTTCCTGTGCTTTTCTTAGAGACTGATCTCAAATACAGTATGGGAAGGGGGTCCTGTTCTGTTCTTATAGCCTATGGTGAGACATAGCTTTCTCTAACGGCACTCCTTGTGCTGGCATTGGAGATCATAGACATAAAAATGATTAATATAATTCTATAGTCAGGCAATTATCTATCCAGCTGGGAGAAAATGGGAAATAAGAGTTTAAGGTGCATTCAGAGGCTGGCTGTGACCCAGCAAAGTACTGTATTGCTCTACAAAATAATATACCCTTCCTCATCTATCTCCTTCTCTTCCACCCCCTGCCCTTTTACTTTGTTCAGTCTCTACTTTGTGTCCTTGCTGCCTTATCCAGCAGAGCTCTGTTGGTTCCCTTGGAATCAGGAAATAAAGCCACCTGTAGAAGACTTTCTTCTTTTAGGGCCCTGCATTGCATGTGTGTTGTGGTTTAACCATNTCCCAGCCAAAACCAGCACAACGTGTTAACCACACAAAACTGTTTTAAAACACATTTCCACTCCCCTTTCAATGACTCTTACAGTACCTGATTCAATTTACTGACCATTGCCTTTTCAAGTTTGTGCCATTCCGTCTTTTTTTTGCCTGGACACTTGCTTTCTTTTCCCTGTTCTTGCTTTTATTTTCTCTTACCATACTTCTGCTGACTCTCTAGGTATTCCCCTCCTTGCCTCTCTCCTCCCTACATAACAGGAAAAAGCAACTGAAGTTTTCACACCGTCTTCCAACCAGAGGAAGTGATACAGGAAATACTATTCCTCTTTGTCTGACTGCAGTCAGAAAACATATATCAAACTCTCCAGTGAAGCCCATACCAGACCAGCAGCATTTGTGCTAGTCATACCTTGTTTGCTAGGGTGAAAGAGGCTTTGGGGGACAGCACAGCATCATGTCGCTCTACCCTTGCTTGGAGTGACTTTAATTAACATGCCCCTGAAATCCCTCTGTGGCTAAAAGCCGTGCTAGCCACAGGGCTTGTAGTACTGCTTCTCCTGTATGGCCATTTTTGAGGATTCTCACTCACACCAGGTGACAGGGATATCAGGCAACCCCTCTTTCATTCCAGGAGATGTGAAATCACAGCACTCAAGCATAGCAAGATATTTTTTAAAATAAAAACATGGGCACACACAGATCCACAAAGAACAGATTGCTGTTGAATAGTTTGTCCATCTGAATAGCAGGTGAAAAGAAGCTGCATTTTTAAAATCACAATCATATTATTTAAGCAAGTTGTATTATTCTGTGTGTTGCCTTTATCAGAAGATTGCAGGCATTTGTGATTATCTGTCATTTTACCTTTATACAGCTGTTTTCATCCTGATAGGTCACAGAAATTTGCCACATGGCAGTAATGGCAACCATCTCATCCAGCATGTTGCAAAGGAACAGAAAGAAGGGGAGTGTCTAGCACAGGACTGTTATAGCAGATTGGTACACTTAGAAAAATGCTGTAAAGCCATTCCACTCCATTTTTAATGTTGTGTCTGAACAGCCCACGCTCAAGGAATTGCATGGTGTTGAAGTTATCTGTCTGTGCAAGGTGAAGAGCTGAGCTGGCTGTACTAGGATTAAACCTGTGCTTCTTGTGGCAGTAGGTACTCCTCAGCCCACGCTTGGGACCACGAAAGAATCCTGAAACCAGGGCTCTGAAAATACAGCAGCATCTTGAGAGTTAAAGGGCTGGAAAAGGCAACATTGACAACCCTCCAGCTCCTCAGGTCTTAAAACCATCAATACCCACAGCTATTGTGATGTTCAGCCTGTGTCTGCCGAGTGAGTCTGCACAGTCGGCACCCCTCCAGCTGCAGCTGCTCTTTAAAGTTGAAAAAAACTGCTTGGAAAGGTTTTGTGGTGTTTTTTTTTTTTTCTTTTTTTCTTTTTTTTTTCTTTTTCCTTTTAAATTATTATTTTCTCAGCTTTGAGAATGGCTTGGTGTCATGTCGTGTCCCGCCCCACCCCCTGCCTTTAACAGCAGTTTCAGTTTAGCTTGTGTCCTGCCACTCATACTCTCGCTGCAGCCTTAAAGGATCACAGACCAAACCTCAGCAATTTTCAGCAAGGCCACAGTGTCGTTGGAAAGGTTCCCACTGACTTCTTCGGTGAGCTCTAAAAGGCAGGCTCCAGCACTTCCAGTGCTGCTGTAAATAATGTCTAGAAGGGGCCGGATAAAGAATAGGGGGTACACAGGGCCTTGTTTCGAGCTCGTCTTTCGTTTCCTTTGTCTCTTTTAAGAGAAACAAGGGAGCTAACTTCATATAACTTGGCACATCGTCTGCTTGTTGGGCCCTTGGGGGTCTGTTCCGTGCTGCCTCTCCCACCGACAGAACTTCAGGCTCCAGGTTTTACTTGGAGGAGCCAGAGAGGCCTCTCCAGTGCCTGGAGGGGAGAGTGCAAAGTGTTAAATGCAGGAAGAGCTTAGAAACAACAGCAGTTTTCTGGCTTTGATCTGTCACTTGGCAGATCCTGGAGACAGGCTTGTCCGGGGCTATCTCTGTAGCAGAGTTTGGAAGTGGCTGAGCAAGGCGCTGCTCAGCCTGGGGAATCAAAGTGCAACCGGGAGCAAAGGGGCACGATGTCCTCTGTTTGAAGCAGGAGCTGCAAAATACAAACGCAGTACTGCTCTCATCTGGGAAGCCAGCAGGGAGGATGTGTTTCCCTCCTTTCCCTCTTTCTGTGGATTTTTCAACAGGTTAAATTGGATTTGGTTGTTAAGGATTGTAAGTACTGAGGGAGACAAATGCAGCATCTGCAGATAGGATGGAGGCAGTATTAGGGTGGGGTTAGTTGCTAGATAAATGGCAAATATTAAGTTATGGAAACCTTACCGTATCATTCCCTTAATTCAACAGAAGGTGACAAGGAGACAAATTAAATATAGAAACTAGACATGACAGAACGCAAAGAATGTCTGTGCTCTTGTTCAACACTAGGATACAGAATGCACAATTTCATGCAAATCAGACTTCATTTATTTTCTGTTTTGCTTCTTCAGTTAAATATGAGATGAATGAAAACAAGAGCTTTTTTCAGCATCCCATACCTAGTAAATTCATTCTGGGAATGGACAAAATAGAGTGAGTATGATTCTGGACAATGACATCGCCAGTGATCCAAAAATATTTGCACTGGGTGACCTGAATAGTCTCTTGAATATAAATGAACCACAGGGGAAAATTTCTATTAAGAGCAAACGCAGTAGCTAAAAGGGCGATATTGCTGAATTGGAAATATGCAGAAGGATTAAAGCTTGCTGAATTGTTCACAGGATTAAGCGAATTGACACATGTGGAGAAAATAATTTCAATAATAAACAGGGGTTTGTTCTTTGGGAATCTTTCTGGGAAATAGAGTCATAATTTTCAGAGACTTATGACTGAATTGTCATACTATACATAATAAGTTACTGCTGTAATCTAGAATGATGGAATGTATTCACGTGGTAAAGTGGTGACCCATAATTGTGGTGTTGTGCTAGACAGTGAAAAACCATAAACGTTTTAAACAAAATTAAACTTTGTATCTTAAAGTGGGTATGTTACAATATGCTTCCTTCTGCAGGACACCTTCAATATGATGGTTTGCTTACTGGGTTGTCACACAGCACTTTCTCCTTCTGGTTGGCCCTTGTTTACCAGTGGGGGAACTAAAACACACATAGGGGCAGAGAACTTTGCCAAGGCCACGCAGAAGGGACCTCAATTTCCTGGTCCTCTTTTCCTGGCTAACCCTCTGTGCTCTTCCTCTGTATGATGATCCTGTTGAAACAGGGCCAAGCAAAAGCAATAGCTGCTGATCCTGTTGAGAACTAGTGTTTGTGATTATTACTGCTCTTCTCCTACAATCTAATGTCTGCCTAAGTCATGAGCACTCTTCTCAAAGTCAGTCAACCTGGGCCATCACAAAGGCTTACAAGTGTGGCTGTTAAAAGCTAGTAAGCTGGGCAAGGCAGACTGGCAAGGGCTTGTCTGTCTTCTCACAAAGTTTCAGTCTTGTTCTTTTGTCAGTGCCTCATGTTTCTTATCAGGTTAAGGCTAACTGGTTATGATTACTGTGCATTGAAGGTTACAGCAGAAATATCATTGTTACGTCTCTGCTTTTAGAGCCTTACAACTTCCCAAGGCACTCTTTGCCACTGAATTTTAACTTGCATGGTGTCCAGCAAGTGTCAGTCACTTTTTCATTAGCCCCTTTGAGTTCTTTAGTGAAGCCAAATGATTGAATCTTTGTAATTTACTGGGGCAAGGAATGCATCTTATCTCCCTCTGTGTCATATCACGGTGTTTGCTTTCAGTAAATAATAATAGAAAAAACTTGTTCATTAATGGGCTGTTAGGTTTGTCTTTTAAGACTTAAGTTGTACAAAATGATGCTTAGCACATATGCTTAATACATACCTTCTTAGGTGGCCCTTGAAATTTTGCAACCAACCTGTAATCTCTGGTTTTGCAGCATCTGTGCTGCCAAAATTCCTAGCTGAACATTTTGAACAGTAAGAGTTCCAGTGCTGGCTAATTCAGGTAAAGCATTACTTCCTGAGAGCATTAAAGAATAAAAGGTTCCCCTGAAATGGTTGTGACCTGCCTGTTTTCCATGGCTTTGAGGATTAGCAAAATCTTATTTGAATTGACAAAGATTAAAAAATATTTCTTGACAAAGCAACTGTTATTCATGTGATTAGCAAAACCACTAATTGGGGAGTGGTGAACAGCAGCCAAACAAAAGCACTTTGACTCCAGCCCTGCAGTCAGTGCCAAAATATTGATGACAATATACAACTTTTAATCATTGCATACAGGACTGTAGATGAATAAAGAAAGGCTCTGATCCAGCACTGCCCAGTGTTCTGCTTTGAGGCCATTGCAGTGGTGTAAAGAGAGGGTGGCTTGCTGGTTGGGGTGCCTGGCAGTCAGATCTGCACCTGGGGCTCTTCTTTTGGTGTCCTTGGTAGTACAGAGCTTCTTCCTTTTTGGTGGAAGAAAGAGTGTGTACCTGGAAATGTTTATGATGGTGAGTGGAGACTCAATTTGGGCTTGTTTTTGTGGTCAGTTTGCTTTAGTAAAATCTGAAGAATTGATCCTGAAGAATGCTAAAGGACAGAGGTAGGCCATTGTGCTAGTGATGTTGTAGGATATGGTAGCAGTGCTCTGCTCTATCACTTTCTTGTCCTTCCTCCATGTACCTCCAAGTAGTGCCTGAAATCATTACCTGTCATAAAGAGTTAATTGTATCGTGTATTACCTCCCCACAACAGTCACTTGGACTACAGAGGGCTCTATAGGGTTTTTATAGTAGGGAATTGGGTTTTTTTGTTGCTCTTGTCATCTGTGCTGCAATTTGGTTTTAATGCTAGAAATATGCTTGGCACGGACGGTGGGGTTGTAAGGTACTGTGGCTCTGGGGAGTTCTTTGCACAGTCTTGCCGTGGATAGTATCCCACAGAGATGAGTTTTACTGTCGTAGCAGAAGGAAAGTGTGACCCTGATAAAGGAACACAGTTGGTGATTGTAGTTCTCAAATTGCAAAGAGGATGTTCTTGAGCAATTCTGTTGCTATGTTGGAGAGCATCAGCAATGGTCAACAAACAGCCTTGAACTATGGTCCCAGCCTGCTGTATGTCAGCCTTGAATAGTGGTAACTGAAACTCAAATCACTTGAATTGGAGTTATAAATGAATTATAAACCATAGTACTGAGACCAGAGTAGGAACTACTTTTCTTTACCTGAAAGGTGAATCAAATGCTGGTTGGTTGCAGCATAGTTTTAAGGTGAGTGCCTGAAAGTTCAAGTAACTATACAGAAGATGGCTGTGCTACTTTGGGTGTTGAAGCCTTGCTGAAGATGCTTGCAGCCTTTGCCCGGGATTTATGCTCCAGAAAGGGATGAAGCTTCAAAAGTGCACTTCTTTGCTGATGTTCACTATCGTAGTTTGGCATATGGGGTTTTGGATCCCCTTCTGACATGCTCAACCCTTTCCTGAATTTTGAACACTGTGGTTAGATGGGCTTCTTGGGATGGCACAGATGCAACTTACGAATAATTTATGACATTTCAAAAATTCTGACTTTGCTGTCTGGGGAAATGGACTAACTACAGTTTGCTCCATTTGAAGGCCAAAAGTTGTTTTTATTGTAAAACCCCAAAATGCATTTGAATATTCCTGTGTTCTGCTGTCTCCTATCTCTTGCTCCCTGTCAATAAGCAAGATTTTTCAGTGGTTTGCTCAGTAAGAAAGTGATTCTACATTATTTCCTACAGAGATTTCTGCTGAAGTGGGCTGGCTGTAAAGCAGCAGCAACTCCTTTACATTAAGTAACCATACCATTTTCTCTATCAGCATGGAGCATTTGACTCATGTGCCCTAGAAAACAACTCCTCACTCCCACTATGTGCTCATATACTGAGCTGAGATCTAAACCTGACCTGCAGTTCTGAGATGCAAACTCATGATAAAAATCACTGGATGCGGGAGGTCAGTGTTCTAGTGTCCTTAGTCTCTGGGGTGAGAGTCCACTATTTAAGGAGTAGTGTTGTGAATTCAAAACAGGTTAATGCTTTCTAAGGTCTAGTGAAGTTACAAAAACACAGTACATAAAAGCATGTCTGCCTTAAATAAAAGCTGATTAGGGAGCTCAGTCCTGTTTCTATTAAAGACAATAAGGGGAGCATGCTTCCAAATTTCACCCAGTCTGGGTCGGGGTCTTTTATAGGGGGCAAAAAATTTCTGTATGAAAAATTGAGATGCTTGGTTTCCAGCACAAGCAGTAATTCTACTCTTGCAGTAATGCAATGCAAGTATACTCTTCAGGGAGTTTATTTCATAAACAATACAAAAATAGTGGTTCTGTCTGCCTTTCTCCCACACAGCACCTTGAACTGTATTGAGTTCTGGGCCTTATGAAGCAGAAGGCTAACTTTCAACAAGACTTTATGTTTCCTATAGTCCAGGGACTGGGTTTCGTTACAGCTAATAGGAGATGGGGTAACTAAGATTTTAAGCCAGATCTGGGGCTGTGCATGTGTAGCAGAGTTTTATGTAATTTAATTTTCTTAATTTGATACTCTCAGAACGTGCACAATCCAGAGGTGCTCAGTTGTAAAGCTTGGAAATAGGCTCCCCTCCTACTGTAACTATCAGAAAGACTTCTGATCTGTCTGCATGCATAAACTGAATATTTGTATGTAGACATGCATCCACCAAGCACAAGTCTCTTAAGAATTTTGGCTCCCTTTATTGGTAACTTTTTGTTTCATGATCCTTGCTCTGAATTTCTTGTTTGTTATTCCCAGTTTCCCATACTGGAAACCGTGTTGCTGAACTTGCCTAATAAAGGAGAAGTGTCTGCTAATAGTTGCTCTTCAGGGGGAGACTGTGATGAACAGGCTGGGATTTCAGAGAATGCTGCAGAAACATACCTCTGAAACCCATTTCTGACAACATCTCACTCTCATGTAGCAGCACCCTTGGCTGTGGCAAATTCCCCTCATCCAGACTGTCCTGGCTTGTGAGTAAGTTTCTTGTTCTCCTGTAGCTACCCATGGATTTGCTAATTGCTGAGGAGCACATATTGAAAGTACCCTAGAGAGTTGTTAGCCATGTGACTGCTCCCTTGATTTTCATGGTGGCCCTGTATTAGACCTCTGTATGTTGCTGTGGAAAAAGAGGTGCCCTCTGAGTTTTAATTCAGGGATGATAAAGACCTAGTGTCACTTTTCCATAAAGGAGAGAGCAGCAGATGATTGTTCGATGCATTTTGCCTTTGTTTTGCAGTGTGTGAAGACAGGGCAGTTTATGAGTTTATTTGTTATGTAAAATCACTTGGTTAGTTCTGCAACGTTTACGGATATTTCATAACCTTTTCGGATATTCTCAGAGACAGAAATGAATATCATGGTGTGACCAAGTAAAGAAAGTGCTTGTTCTGAAGTTCCTTTTTATAGAAATTAATGAAGTATTTTTAGGAATGAATTCTGAATGTGTTAATTTGCTGGTTATCTTCTCTATTAACCAGAGATTGACAGAGAAGTGTCAAGTGCAGTAACCCCAAGCCAACAAGGAGAGCTGGAGAGCAGCTGAAGAGAGACTGCTCAGCCAGCACCTTTTTTTTCTGCTCTGTTCCTCATGCTGTGGAAGGGCTCTCTTCAGGCATTGACTTTACTTGTCTGTTTAGTAATGCTAGTAAATAAAGAGTGTCAAGGTCTCTCTGTGCAGCATGCACAGTAATATTCCTGGCCTAGGTGTTGCTTATAGTGCTAGGTGTTACCTTCAGAAGATTGTTTCCCTCCCACATAGAGTCTCAGCTTTACCAATGTTGGATCTCCTTCAAAGAAAGCAGCCTTCACAGTCCTAACAGGCCTTCATCCACATGGCCTCTCTCTCCCCCCGGCTCCCCCCTCTGCTTTAGCTTTTTCTTGTTCACCTGTCTGTTCTGCAGCTTGTTTGGATGCATTGCTGACTTGGGAGCTCGAGACCAAAGATTCTTTCAAGCTTTCTGTCCTAGCATGTAGCTGAATACGTTCAAAGAATCCCAAATGTGACTCTCTGGCTGTGAGTGTGTTGCATGGGATGGGCTGAGGGCTGTACCTAAGCCGCTTTCAACTCACTCACAGTGCTTCCCATTCCCACTGGCCAAGGAAGCCATGCATCCTTTTCCTGGTAACTAAAAGAAGAGTTCAAAGACTTGCCCCTATGGTTTCCTTCCTACCATTAACCAGATCTATCTCTATGCATCAAATATAATTTTCTTTTGCATCTAGTCAACTCTCTTGATTGTGCTCTTTGCTGATCTCGTAGTTATTTTTGTTGCCTCTGTGGAGGTCTGCTCTCAGCACACCCAGAGCCAATGCTCCTGACATGCAGCACAATCCTGGAGTGCCTTGGCAGGCTGCCTGCGTCTGTCCTGCAGGCCCTGGGGGGACTCTCACACGTTCTGCCGCTTACTTTCCTTTTTCCTAGAGATCTAACGCAATTTTGCAAGTAGTCACTTGGAGCCATATTTCCCTTTGGCCTGGAATATTTTTTTATTTATTTTTAGTAAACGTTTGTCAGTGTTTCTAACATTGCGCCTCCAGCAACGTGGCCTGGACTGAAGCCACGCAGCAGTCTGACAACCTGTTAGGCGAGTCTCCTATCAATTAGGCTGCAGCTGTCATTGGATCTATTCTCAGCCTCCTTGGTACGTGTTTGCAAATAACAGGGGCTGCTGTTTTGCAGCTCTTGATTTTTTTCCTCCATAGCCAGTCAAGAATATTTTGTCCCTAGAATTCCTCCTGTCTCCTTTGTTTTTGCTTTCTAATTATTTTCACTTTTTTCTGCTAAGAATATGTGCTTATTGAGGATATTCTTATAAGTAAAGTGTCTGTTCTCTCTTTTATTTAATGCACAAAACAAGGAAAACCTCCCCCAAAGAAACAAAAAAAGGAATATCTCACTCAAGGCTATACCTTGATCCTTTAAATGTTTTCAGACTTTCTCCAAAGCATCCAGACTGCTTCTTACCTGTGGGGAGCTGCCATTTTGAAAGCCCGTCTTACATGGAAGCTCTCCATGGGGGCTGCCTTGTTTCTGCTGGTGTTTGAGCTTTGAGGTGGTTGTGTGTTTTATTATGAGGTTTGCCACAGCTGGAAAGAAAGTCCCTGACAATGTACAACCTGTTAGAATTCCCTCTTATATGTTCTACCATTTGCAGTTTTCTCTTCTCCTATAAAAATAATGAAAATTGCTCTATGACTTTTTTCCAGATGTTGCACACTGCATGGTGGTACTTGATGCTAATATTTCATTCAGTAATGTATAGAGCACAGTCCAGTTTGTATTAGACAGAGCAACTGCACTTAGGCATATGATTTTCTTGTTTTGCTTCCATGTGAAATGGAAAATCAGAATTTAGGTGTTCAAGCAAGGCAGAAGCACCCAGGGCATTTCATCCTTGGGCTGACTGAAAGATACATTTTGATATTATGTTGTCATTCCTTTCACAAGCCAGGCTCCGGTTTTGCACAAAACCAGGAAACTGTTCCAGTTTCCTCTCAAGCCCTAGGTCCTAACAATGGGTCTCCAGCCAGCTTGCAGCTTTGGAGGCAGAACCAGCCCATCACAGGCAGATTGAAACAGTTAAGTTTAGATCAGCTCATGCTGAATTGGCAGAAGTCCTCATGCTTCCCTGGTGGGAGAGTAAGGACGAGGCTTTCTTTCTATCCCCACTAAATAGCACAGAATACTGCAAGATGCTTCCCCTGCAACATCACTCAGTGTTTGCTCTGCAAGAATATCCACAAGGAGCCCACCTAGTGCTGTAGCTGTGCTGGCATTCAGAGACATCTTGAAATTTTTGCATATAAAATTTTCCCAAACTAGCTGTGTAGCCCTGCAAAGCTCCTGGGCATTGTAAGTGTTAATACAGCACTGCCTGTGTACTTTGTATTTGCTGGAGTAGGAGAAACCATGACAGGAAGGCTCCACCAGGGTCCCAGCACTGGGATGTTTGGTGTTACAATACCAAGGTTTGGGGCAGCTGGCTCACTGAAGGGACTCTGCAGGCCTCCGAGCAGCCGCTCGGCACGCGAGTGAGAGGGGCTTCTGTGCGCAAAATTAGGCAAGCTGGAACACACAGAAGGCCCAGGCAGGGCATTGCTGGATTGCCAGTAGTGCATTAGCACCTCAGAAAGACCTGAGTGCTTTTGTGATCCTCTTCCTAGGTGTCCATTACCATCTTTCTTTACCAGGAGAAAGGTGGCTCTAAATCCCTTAGGAAGGTGCTGTTTAGACTAGGATGTAGGCTCCTACAGCACTTCAGGTGTTTCATGAAATATTTGTTGGAGATAAATCCTGTTGAGCAGTGCTGCAGATCTTTGGGCAATCTCCGGCTCAGACATTTAAGGGTTTCTCAAGTACTTATTTAATGAAAAGCACATTTCACATGTATATAGCATCCCAAATTGTTCCTGCTCAACCACTGAGCTTTCAACTCTTTGAAAGTATAAACATAGTTAGAACAAGCTGCCATCCTGTAGACAAAGCTTAGTTGGCAAGAAGATGTAGTTTATGCAGTATTTATGTTCTCCTGGTAAACAAAGACAAGTAAAATGCTTTACTTGTTAACATCAATTCAAAGGAAAAGCGAATGATGGCATTTGCTGTAATCATGTTCAATGTTCTGAAGGTGTCTGCATGTTTCACCTTTATTCTAAGCTTTTGCTTGTAATTTGCTTCTTATGTTTAATGGTGTGTGACTGTTCCTGAGAATGCAGTGTACAACTTTGTTCCAAGGCTGTATTTAAGCAGAAGAGTTCTCTCTGGATTTTATAGTGATAATATTAAGTGCAGCAGGAGGACTGGTTAAATAAGCAGGAGGGGCCTGAGCTGACTAGTTTGGTGTTCATTTCTTTGTCAGCTGCCGTTGGAATAGTGTTCAGATTAATGTGATTACTTTTGCAGTGGCTGCAAGTTCATAGACCAACTGTGCACTTGTATCAAAGCCATCAGAATGATTTTAGTCCAGGGTTCCTACCAGAATTATTTATATAAAATGCATTTGAAATCCTATATTGGTCATTTACACGTGAGGATTTCTATTTCAGGAGCTTTGGAAACAGCCAGGATCTTCAACTGCACCCCTTCCAAAAGATACAAGATCCTTTTAACATTTAATGATGACTGAGAAGGTGCTTAAAAATAACTTAGAAGCACAAAGCCCATTAGTGTGTTCCCTGCCGGTTACAGGACTGGACTAACAGTTAAATTTTGGATTCTATTTGCATTTCTCGTCCTTCCTTTCTTCACGACCTAAGATGAATTGCCTAGTTCCCCTTGACAAATGAGCTTAATACTTATCTATTGTCCATATTTACATTATTACGTTTAGGAGGTGATAGAATCTGAATTTGTCTTCTCTGAGGAAGGAACTGTAAAACTCTGTGGTGGTCAGGTAGTATAAAATATATCCTTCTACATGACTGCACATAGTATTATCCACTGTATAATTTGCCGGTATCAAGTCCATTTCACATGCAAAAGGTCCCTAGTTAATGATGGCGTAAGTTCTTTTGGGAGGGATTATGCTTACATATATATTTGTACAATGTTCAACATAATAGCAAGCTAATCTTGGCTGCATCATTTATGCTTTGCCACAATTTATACAATATAGGTAATCAATTAGTCTGATTCTTCTGCATGCTGCTAAATGGAACATGAACAGCTCATAATGGGCAGCAGTAAATAGACATTTGTATGTACACAGGTATGCTGTGCAGTGAGAGAGGCATGCAGGAGACAAGGTGCTGAACAAAACAGCCCTGCATAAAACCAGGCATTCGTTTAAAAGAAGAAAAATGTCACTGAAAGCTGAAAGATTATTAGCATTACTATGCATGAGGAATAGCCAAAGAAGATGTTACAAGAGGAAGAGAGACATTATTCAAGTGTCTAAGAAGACAGACCATCATCAGCAGTGGAGAGAGAAAAGGCTTCTGAAGGAATAGCATAGCATTTCAAACATTAAATTATAAGGGGACTGAAGCTTTAAAAGGTATGTTGGAGTTTCTGCATTATTTATTATTTGAGATTGCCTTTTCCCCCAGATGCTTAAGTTTTGTTCCATTCATACAGAACAGAAAAGTCCTTCCCATACTTCTCAACTTCCCAGGGCTTCCTGGACACTGAGCCAGCTTTAACTTTTGAGATATGATTTACTCTAAGCAGACATTGATTACCTGCAATGCTGCAGTGGGTTGGAGCTGCTTGTTATAAAGGCTGGGGAAGCGAGAAGGATTTGGCTGCCATTACTCTGGAGCTTGGGAAGTTGGGCTCAGAATTCATTATTATTTTGTATTTTTATTGCCTCCATACCTACAGGCTCCAGGCACTGACAGGATTTCACAGTGCTAGGTGCCGTCCTTTCTCCAACACAATTTAAGGCCTTGTGGACACCTTTTTCGAACCTAGTGCATAGCTGCACTGACAGTGCAGTCACTCAGAGTGCAGAAGCTTACACTAGGAAAAAGCCTGCAAAAAATATAGCTTGTATCAGTTGCCTGAGCAAAAGAAGCTGTATTGGCAAAAAGAAACCTTTTTTTCCCCTTTTGCTCATATTACAGCTGTGTCTACATTAGGGCTTTTGCTGGCATAGCTAAAAAAATATCACACTCCTAGCTGACAGGGATATGCTGTCAATTTTTTTAAATGGATGAGTCTGAAGTATTTCTACATGATGGATCAGTGTGTGTTTCTGTGTGTGGGGAAGGGGGAGGGGTGAACATGTTTCAAAATAGAAGTTTCTAAAATTGGTTTGCACAGATACCCTTAAAATGGCAAGTACTGCCCTTGCCAGAAGCTTCCCACTTCCTGGCCCTCCTGTCCTTCTCGCCCAGGCTCAGACCCCAGCCCTGTCTTCCCCTTCCCTTCTGCCTTGTCTGCCCCACACCCTGGCGCGTCCAGCTGGGGACTTTCGCCTGCTGTCCTCAGTTCTCCTGCCTGATTTCTGCCCCGGCGATATCCCATCTCCATGCCTCTGCCTGCTCCCCAAACACCTTCAATGAAGCTCGGGTCCATTCCATTTGCTACTGAGAGCTGGCTCTGCTCCCTGAAGCGTGCATTTCTTACCTTCCTCTCCCACTGCTGCTCCCAAGGCCTCCATTGGGCATGAAGGCTCAGGCTTTGCATACAAACAGAAGTCCTCCATAGGTTCTGTGCCATTGCAAAATGTTTCATTTCCTGCAGCCAAACTGCATGTTAAGTCAAATAGAGAGCAGAGGGATTTCCATTTCAAACAGGGAGGCAGAGCCTTTCCAGAACATCTGGAGAATATTTGGAGGAAGAGACGGAGCTGTGATAAGATCACAGGACTAGAGGCATGAAGGTCGGTTCTGTTGCTGCTTGTCCTGACCAGACAATTACTGATGTTTACCTTTTTCCAGCTCAGGTTGGTTATGGAGTCCAAATGGCATATCAAGGTATCATATGTCCTAGCTCCTGGGGAAGGAATTGATCCCAGAGCTACTGTGATCTTTCTGAGTCACCTTTGGGCAAAAGTTACTGCTTTGGTGCCTCAGATTGTTCCTGTATAAAATGAGACTTCACAGTCATGAGGTATGAACCTTTATTTCATCAAACTAGAAAGGGGCTGGAGGTCCTGTGGTGGTTGTCTGCTGAAGTGCAAGGAGTAGGGATTAGCTGGTCCTCAGATGACTCACACTCCTTTAGAAATACAATTCTATAAGTTGACATTAAATGTACTAGCCTGAATTCAGTTTCTGTCTGATTTAATAAATTTATGCCAGCCAACCAGCAATATTTTTTTTTTAATTAACCCTGGAGGTTAAATGGAAGTTTACTAAAATCAGAATATGTTAAATGAATAATTTCTCTTGGCTTCGTTCAGGAAGTCTCTCTCTTACCCCAATAATCAGTTCAGCTGCAAAGAGATCAATAAGGTCTTTCAATTCAATGAGTAGAATTCTATGATTCTGTAACAATGAAAATAAGTTGCTAAATAACCTGCACACAGTGTGAGGGAGTGAGGCGTCAGAGGCAAGCATGCTCCTGAGCAGACAGCAGCCTGGGCAAACAAGTCCTTGACTCATCCACATGTGTCAGCGTGCATTGCCAGCGCGCCAGAGTCCTTACTGGTGGTTATTGCAGGTAATCCATAGCTTATACACCTGGAAATGAGGCATATGTCATTTTTAAAAAGCACATCGAAAGGACTTGTTTTAATTTTTTCTGAATATGAAAGTTTAAGCATTTAAATAGCATTTAACCAAATAACCCACAGCCTATTGGTATCAACTATTTGTTCAGAGTTTAAACTGACATTTTGTAAGTATGTTAATTGATACTGCACTAACTTACTATAGGTATCTTCCTAAGTGCCAATTATCTGCCTCAACATTCCCCACAATTTAAGTTTGTTAGTAAGAAGCTAATTACACTAGTTTATTGCTGATGGAATTACATGAAGAGTAGATTTTGCTCTTACATACTTATTAGACCTCAATGTGATCCTTAGCAGTCTGTTGCTATTCAATTAACAAGTAATAACTTCCTTAATGAAACTAATTGAAATGCTTATTTCAGTCAGGCACCTAATATGAAGTGCTTTACTTTGAGCACTTTTCCGAGTGCTAGTCTTGTTTACTTAACAAGAACAAAATGGGACCACTGAGGAAAACTGAGACTGTGATGAGAACTGAACTACTGCTGGTAAATCCCTGCCAAACATGACCCGAAGTAATTTGCCAGGTGATTTCTGTTCTACAGAAATATCACGGGAATAAACCAAGACATTTCTCTCTGAGGGTTTAAATCCATGGAGGGGATTCTGCAGCATGAAATTCTTCTAGCACATTAGCTCTGCCTCCTGCAATGGATGTAGAAACACTTGCTGTTCCGCTGGGAGCTGCGTAGCTAAGCTCCGGTGCACTGCCGTGGACACTGACATTGAGTTCTTGTTACAGTTCGACTCCCTTAAAAACTCACTCCTTTTCTTTGTGAGTCTGCATGTTTGGCTTAAGAGATTGATAGAACTTCGATGATGGCTATATTTGATGATCTAAAAGTATCAGTATAATTACAGCCAAAAAGAGGATATAACTGGAGGGTTTTATACTGTTCCATGTATTTCAGTGAGACTGACACTAAATCGCCTTGAATTTTGTCTTTGCTCGCAAGCGTAACCTGCGCTGAACTGTCTTGAGTGACCACTCCCGGGGCTAAGAAAACCCCGTTGCTATGTGGAGACAGCTTCCTAACAAAAAAGTGGCAAAGAAGTGTGTGCAGAGTGTCTGGGGCTGTGGACACCGTACCTGGAGAGCTGTTAGGTTGGGAGTCTCCTTAATGGGGAAGGGGAGGATTCTTACTTGGGATTTTGTGGTCTAGAAAATGATAACCTGCTTTGTCCATTTATGGGATGGGAAGACCCAACAATGGTTGGCTTCTGAAGCTATTTTTGGTTTCAGGATTAAAAGTCTGGTTTCCCCTGTAATGAGGATTTAACAGACAAGACTTGTGTTTGTGGATAAATGCCAGGAAATCTTCTCAAGCAACCCTAACAAATTATTCCATTTGGCAACGTTAGTGTATGGGCAGTAACCTTTTCTCAAGAATTTTTAGCAGATAGATTTAGTGTCAAAAAACCCCATAATAGGCTGTAATATCTTCTCCAGTCTATCAGGTTTGTTACCAACTTTTTAATATATGCCTTCTACTCATTGAATTGAAAGACCTTATTGATCTCTTTGCAGCTGAACTGATTATTGGGGTAAGAGAGAGACTTCCTGAACGAAGCCAAGAGAAATTATTCATTTAACATATTCTGATTTTAGTAAACTTCCATTTAACCTCCAGGGTTAATTAAAAAAAAAATATTGCTGGTTGGCTGGCATAAATTTATTAAATCAGACAGAAACTGAATTCAGGCTAGTACATTTAATGTCAACTTTTGTAATATTCTTGGGGAAAAAATCCACATAGACTTATTAGTATTCCAGAATTGGTGTATTTTAAAGCAACAGCTATAACAGCAAAGCAGCCCAACTAGGAGAATAACCCCCGCAAATGAAAACACATTCTGCAACTTTGGATAGTTCAGAAATACTTAAATAAGGTATCAGGGACTTCATAGGTCTGTGGTTATTGGTTGAAACCCTCTCTTCATCATGAGATATTAGCTAGCTGGTGTCTGTAGGTTCTTCGGGTTGGAATTAGGGGATTTGGTATGCTTTCCAGAGATGCCATGGTTCTTCCCTGTGCCTACAGGGTGAATGATACACATCATAGCTGGCGTCTTTGTAAATGTCTGAACAGAGAGCAAGGTTTAAATGGGCCTAACAGCTGAGGGGATTTTCAAAGGCATGAGTGGTATTTAGACATGTATCTCCTGCTGGTTTCTGTTGGTTTTCCAGACTTGCTTTGAGATTCCTGGTTTGGTGTGGGTCTGTCTTCCCACTGCTCTCCCTGACCCTGTTATGGACAAGCTACTTACAGTGTTTGATAGAGATCTGGGGAAATTTTCAGAGGTACAGATGTCAACACCCAAGTTACACTGATGGGATGGAGGAGCCCATGCTTGATAGGAAATAGAGAACCATCCTGGAGAAGGTTCTGTCTTGTCATTATGCTGTGACAAGCTTGGAGGTGAGATTGGGTGGCATAACAAAGGTGCAGTCTGACTTTTTTGAAGCTGGGCTCCTCTGACCCTGACTTGACATTGCATCTGAAGCAGAGGGGAGTGGGGCTAGAATATCCTATGAAGCAGCAGCCAGAGAGAGAGGAGAAGGCTTCTTCATTGGAAGGACTTTATGAAAAAACAAATGAGCACTAAAATACCAAAGTGAGGCTTCAAGACAAGTTAGTTATTGTCCTGTGCAGGATGAATTAAACTATTTTTTAGGGAACACAAGGGGGAGCATAAAAAAATCCAGTACTGGATTTAGATAGAAACTGCTGACATTGTTAGCTGTGTGGCATTTGTGCAAGATTTTGTTAGAAGCCAACATCATAAAGCTGTCCATTCTGTCAAACAGTTTCAGGGCAAACATTTTCTTTCTGCTCCACCCCCATCAAATTGAGGTGACAGGTTTCTAAGTGGTTTTAGTCTGAAATGTGACAGAAAGTATATTTTTGGCAAGTGATCTTGCTTTGTGTCCTATGTGATATTTGGTCCCTCCTGGCCTGGAATATCTTATGTAGTTAGAGCCTTTTGAGGCATATCCCCTGCCTCAGAGTGTAGGGAGAAATTCTACCTGGGGTTTTGTTCCTGTAGCAGAGGAAATCCAGCCTTTTACCAAGTACTGCAGTTCAACTGAAGCAGCAGGAACTAGCAAAGAAGGCTTGTAATATGGAACGTATCATGTATAGTAAAATGCCATTTTCAAGTGCTTTCTGAACTATCCATCCCAGTAATGAAGCAGCTCTGAAATATCACGTGACTTTCTCACAGTGTGTTGCACTCCATGTAACCTTGCCTTTGATCATGATGTCACTTCAGATGAAAGACTCGCATGGAGAGTGGTACGTTGTGCGTTAGGATCAGCTGATATCCTCTGGGATCTGAACAGTGAAGGACTATTTGAGATATGCACTCTATGCTTGTCAAAAAGAAATAAGTGCTGCAATAAAAATAGTAGTCGGATATCCATACTCACCTCAGTCTGGGCAGAAGGAAGACTTCACCTTTAGGCAAAAAGACCTGGTTAATCTGAAAGTTCTCCTAGAAAGGATTTTAAGCATGAGTTTTTACTGTCTTTCAGTTCAGGGTCCTCATTCAGCTCAGTGATTTCCTGAACACTTGAGTAGCTCCAAGTAGCCCTGCTGAGCAAGGGAGTTGGACCACATGATCTCCAGAGGTCCCTTCTAACCCCAACCATTCTGTGATGCTGTGATTTTGATATTTTGATACCCCTTACTTGAGTGTTACCAATAGAAGTGAACCAAATGCCACAAACCACCCTCTTCTGCTTCTGTTAGCACAAGCAGCTCCCCACAGGATAGTCTCAATGTGCTCAGTGGGTGCCGCCTTACAGCTTTTCCTTGTGCCTGGGAGCTTGGCGCCTTATGTCCCAGTTGAGTGTAATATATGATGGGCTTTTCTAGTGAATTTAAAACCAGGCAAACTTACAACCACACACACATTGTTGTCCAGGGATGGCAAGAGGACACCACACACAAAATGTCAGCTGGCCTAAGCAAGCCTGTTCAGCTCCCATTGCAGTACCTGCTGGAAAACCCTCCAAAAACCAGAAAAAGCAGACCATTCCTGCAGAGGCATTTTTCTTACTCTGAAGCCTTGATCTCCTTATCAAACAAATGTGTCCAAGATGATGTTGGGGCTGCATCCTGTTACAGCAAATGCTTTCCTGCAGATGTGCATCCCATTTTGCTTTGGCCTTGCTCACACCTCCGTAGCATTTGCTTTCTGGGAACGTCTGAGTGATTGAGGGTGAAGGCCTGGCCCCATGCAGCCCTGCCATTTCATTCGATGGAGTCAGTATTTCACCCGTGCTAACAGTGACAGAGACTGAATGTCAGAGCTGCGTGCACAAGCTTTCACAGAAATCAATTCTCACATACAGCATTAATACTGGAAGTGCTTCTCGCTCACCTAATCGTTGGCCCAGCACAATAACCTGTGACTAATAGCCATTCACGGTTATGCAGCACGGCCTGATTATAAAAATTTGCCATTAGTCTGTAACAAAAAAAATCTCAAGCTTTTAATTGACCAACATGTATTCCTGAGGAAATCGGAGTAATCAGATGGATATTCATTGCACAGAAAGGGAAGGTACAGCTAGCTTGTGCATTGCTTTTATGATTCATCTGCTCTGATCTACTTTTGATTATTTTTTTCCTTATGTGAGGCCAGTATTGTAAATCAAAGGTTTAAGAAATAAGCCTGCGCTTAAAGTGACCTAAATTAAAAGCCAGTTGCCACCTTTCTTCTCTTACTTGGCAGTTGTCCATTTCTGTGCAGGAATAGACATATGTTAATGGCTGTCATATGGCTACAGGAGCAAACCGGTTAGCTCATGGCCCACCTTTGCCAATGTTTAAGGTCAGCTACTGGAAAAAGTTACAAAACAGTTATTACAGCCAGGTATGATCCTGCAGAATCTCTTTATTGAGAACTGTTATTCTTTCCTCATTTTTGTGCAAGTCAGTGGGACTATGTCCTGGAAAAACAGCCTGTGATTTGCAAACCAAGGACAGCAGGATGTGTGCAGGTCAGTTTTGGGGTTGGTGGTTTCTTTGGCAATTCAAGTTTTCCTGTTGTAAACTTCTTTTTTATTGACAGATGGCGACTGTTGCTGAGAATGGTCAGGACAGCCTGTCCATGTGGTAGATTTTCTTCTCCTGCCTACCCTTAAAGTATTACAGGAGCTTGAGCAACACTCTTCCTGGCTGACGTGAAGGGCAGAGGCACCAGTCTGGCAAAGAGGATGCAGCATCACCATTGCAGCCCAAGGAATTCCCAAACTGTACCAAAACGTGGCCACCCTCTGGCATCTCCACTCTGGTCAGCAGCCTTCACTGTAGGACACAGACTTGGATCTAGTTACAATTTTAATGAGCAGAGCTCAGAAAAGCAGTTGGTGACTGTAGGAAAAAAGCAAGCAAGCAGACCATAAATCAGGTCATCGGATGAATTCAGAATGCACTAATAAAATCAGAGCTTCCAATAAATTTCATTTCAGGCAGAGCAGAAACGCTTTCTCAGTTGAGAGTTCAGGACAGATTATAATTTCAGATGTGTGTCAGGCCAATGCAATATGTCTACAAAAATGTTTGCAGACAGGCAGCAAAGGCAGGTCCAGAGTCAGGCCCTCACACCAGTTGCACTTTAGTATGATTGAATAAAAAGGCGAGAATCTCTAGTTCTCTGAGCAAAGCTGAATCTAATTAAATATTTAATGTTTTTTTTTCCTCCCAAATCCTTTGGTGTCTTGCTCTTTCATACTGTGCTATGATGACATTTGAACAACAAATGCAGTCTTGGTAGGTTGGTCTCTTGGTACTGCTTTTTATATGAAAAGCTTGCGCATCCCAGCTGAAGTCCAGATGCTGCATTTATGAGGTATTTTGTCGTGATCAATTTTTAAAAAATATTTTTCCATCCCATGAAATTAATAAGCACCTGGGGAAATACCAACCAACTCCTCCCCACTCCTGCAAATACTAACCTTTCCCAGATGGGAAGGGAGTGCTCTTTCCCTTTGTTTACCTGCAAGATATCCTTACTGGTGCTCAGAATAACAGAGGGAAAAGGAAAAATAAGGAAACCTTCGTTAAGTGGAAAAACATTACAAGCAGACCAACTGCACATACTTCAACTAAGAACACTGCCTTTTGAGGATCCATTATATTGAATAAACCCTGCATAATCTTCCCAGGGTCACAGAGTGAGTCATTAGCAAGACGGCACTAAGACAGAGGCATCCTGATTTTTGTAACTACTCTGATTACTTTAAGACCCCAATTTAAAAGGCCATAGGTTTGTGCTGGCAGCACAGTCATACAGATAACTACTCACAGCTTTACAAATTGGGTTTCTCGCAATCATCTCACAACTATAGGCCTGCAGCCCTTTTTTGTTTTGTTTTTTTCACTTGTTCAAAATTTTTTATATTTTTCTACAAAAACCCAGGAAAACCAGAGATGAGCAGCAGCCTCTCCTCTGCCTTCACGCGCCCACACCAGGACTGCGCGCACCTCTCCAAAGCCCTGAGCGCTCAGGCCAACTCTGTGCTCTGGGCCTGGGACCTTCCCTTGCGAGCATGTTCCTGCCCACCAGCATCAAGCACTCTTCCTGCGCTCATCAGCTACGGATTGTTCTTCAAGAGAGACTTTAGGATGATTAAAACGAACCAACTGACCCAGGAGAGCATCTGAGGAGAAAAACTGAAATGGCTTTCATTTCCTTTTTTTGCTAAGCTTTTCCTTATCATTGCAGTTCCCTTTTGGAATGGGGTGTCTGTAGGTGGCTGCTTTGGCATCATCATTAAAGTCAAAACAGTTTAAAAGATGGTTAGCCTTTGGCTGCCATGTTCCCTCTGTTAGTAAAGAGCGAGTTTTTCCTTCTACTTGTTTTTCTAACATCTGTTTTCATAGACTTCCGTGGTGTTTGCACCCACCATGTAGCCCAGCAGAGCATGTTGGGAGAGTTGATTGCCTGGCTAGGCCCATCTGGCCACCACATCACTCTGCTTAAGAGAAGGCTGGTTCAATATAGACCAAAACAGCTGTGGAAAATGTTCACTTGACACCTTTTAGATAGACTAAATACAGGTATTTTTCTGAACAAAAATATTCCATCATTTGTGTTGTAGATGCACTTTTATATGCCACTAAAATAACTATTTGTAATTGCTCATTATGACCCTTAATGCCTGACTGAAAATTATTCAAGTAGGTGTGCTTCAAAAGGTACTGCCTCTTCACAGGGGGAACACCTTTAGCCATACTGGCTGACACTTTCATGTCAAAGGCATAGCTGATTTTGAAATGGAAAAGCAGCACAGGCTTGCAGCACGTGATAGCTCTATGTGTTTGACTCTTATTTCGTATATAAAGGAAGACATCCAATGAAGAAATCCACATCAATAACAAGAAATTCAAATTTGATTCTGCACTAGGAAAAAAAAAACATATTCAGCCATTATAGGTTTGGGATCCTTTTCTTAGCACCATGTTTCTCTTTCCTTTAAAAGATTTTTTTTTTTTTTTTGTAAGATACAACTAGGTGCCATTGTGTTGTTATAACATGCACAGTAATTTCAAATGATGAATACCTCAACAGTATAATCTCATAACAAATAATTTTTATTCATTATCTAAAATCAACTTTTAATTAAAAGAATACATTTTATTTGTTTTCTGATACTAAATTACCCTATATTATTTTAAAATTATGTGTGATGTTGGCACATACTAAATATACGGCATGTATATTTCTGTTGGGCTTTACTATCTGCCTGAAACGTGAATTTCAATTGTTACCCATCAATCAGTATTTAGGAATGTCCTGCTCTGTAGGGTCTGCAATTAATTTTGCCAGGAATGATCTCTTATCTTTTTGTAGCCTACATTTCAGAAGGAACACCCTATCTTCTTTCAAAACTGTACTGTATTTGCACAAAAATTGGTATTTTTCTAACCCGAACAAGAAAGGTTCAAGGAACCAGAGCCCAGCTGAAACCTGGATCGAGCTCCAGTGAAGGCTTCATATGAGTGTGTATTACGTGTTTTCAAACTCAGTGCATCTTGTTGGCGTGTCACATGCGCAACCCTGACTCTGCACCACACTTTAGCACCGCGTGCCATTTACTTTGACGATTTATATTTAACTCAGGAGGCTGGAAGTCATCTACGGACGCCCACTCTCCCTCAAGAACATGGATGTCAACATGTGGCTGCAATGAAAACGGAAGGACACTTGTGTGCGTCACTGTCCGCCTCTGCAAGTCCCCTGTAAGGCTGACGAGAGGCCGTCTCTGTGCCCTCTTTGCAGAGCTCTTACAGGCAAGCAGAACTTTTCCTCTGTTGTAATCCCAACAATGCACCTAAAACTAGCATCACTAATAATGAAATCAGACACTCAGTACATTGGAATATTTTATTTTGACTTTACATGCGGTGTTAAAAACCCAAAGAACGTATTATTTACACATCCACAATACAAGTTTACAAGATATCTATACATGTTAAAGTACTCTATAGTATAGAGCAGCTTCATTTAAGGGTTACTTTTTTATGCCGTACCATTAAAAAAGATACAATCTGCGTTTACCTTTGCACAAATGGATAAAGCATCTTTTATTATTAAATTAACAGAATAAGGACTAGGTTGAATGTTAGAAATTTCAACATAAATACTGAGAGAACTCACATTACCATCTACAAGGCAGCACAATGTTACAGGAGGTTATCAGGGTTCACATACATTTATCTCTCGGTTTCACACAAGTCTGTATTTATTAATATTTGTAAAGTGAATTCAGATCAGTTTATGTCTTTTGACAACTGAGTACATTTTTAATAGTTATTAATCTGTAGTGTTTTAGTTGCAAGACAGAAGTGTTTAGGAAGAGAGATCATTGATTTTTGGATCCAGAGGTCTTGGGAAAGAAATGTCCCTTACAGCCTTGCAAGAAAAAATGACTACTTCTATCCTTTATTCTTTGTTCTGTAACAGAGATCCAGTTTTCAGCGACTAACCTTTTCTCCCCTTTGAACGCATAACATAAATCTCCACCGTCTCTGAAACCCATTGCAGTTATTTTTCCCGCTAATTCATGAATATTCCTCTGCCATGGTTATTTCTATAGTTATGTTCAATAAACAATGCGGTAGTGTGTAGTTTGCAAGCTAAAATAGCCATCTGTGTTGAACATCAGCTGCAAGTGGATACTGTAAAACCTACTAAATAGCTTACACAACTTTAGCAGGTGTTCCATTACCCTAGAAACCTCATTTGATTTCACATTATAACTGTTTGATCCTTTGGAGAGCTGGAGTGGAATGTTTATCATGGTAAGGTGATTTAATGCTGCTGTCTTCTTGGATTGTAGGCTGCCTTTAGTTACCATTAATTATTCTTGCTTTTTATCTTTTTTTT
>VZTL01071930.1:47824-72734 GCA_013400535.1 Scopus umbretta | reverse complement strand
CCACGCAAACCCAATACAGCAATGTAGACCCTCTTTCAAAAATAGCTCTTAGCTTCAAAAATAAAAGCTGGCAGAAAACAGAGCCACTAGTTTGAAGATGAGAATGGAGACAAAGAATGGTGCCGGATCTTATCAGGACTGCGTGACACACATCCCTTCATCTGCAAAACCTTTTATTACAAAATGTAGAAATAAAAGAAACCATCCTGGTGGGAATAAGGGCAGTGAATCTTTTAACAGCTGTCTCCAAGAGAAAAAGCACAACATATTAACTTTAGACAAGCAAATCTCCTGCACTATTTAAGCAACAGTCTCCAGCATAGCTTCTGCCCAAGCCCAGTTGGTAATGAACAGGATCCTGCGTGCAGCCAGCTGCCTAACGCCAGTGTACACACACACACATATAACAGATACATAGATATGCATATATAATTAAAGGTGTATGGATATATAAGTAGAAGATGTCAGCAACAGAGTGAGTCTCCCTGCCACCTTTACTAGGAATTTTTTGAGAAGGAAAGAATATAACTTAGGAACAATATTATCAGAAACTTTTATTCATTGTGATTTGTAGCTTCACACAAATGCTGAAATGAAGAGGAAAACATTTCAGATTTTCAATCTGCAGGCAAAATGCCGAAACATATACAAGATTTGTCTGTATTAACAGCCAGAGAATGAAGCAATAGATCTGCTATGGAAGGAAGATGAAACACTGGGGGAGGAGAGGTTGGTAAAAATTAATAAATTAGTTCTTTCTAAATTCCCTTTTATTCTATGTGTGCAGATGTGCATTTTCTGTGGTTTCCTATTTTTGTATTTAGTACAAACAGTACAAAAGGCTAGTTTGCCTGTTAAAATGGATAAGAATCAGACAATAATTCTGGACTAAGAGCCACTTCAAATATGTTTTGAGGTAAAACAGAATCTTTCCACTACCTTCAAGAGAAGCAAAGTCAATCCCAAACTACGGAATCCTATGGATATATGGTGAGAAAGCAAATGTAATTCCAAAGGTCTATATTTACTAAGCTATTGTAAAATCCTGTGTTAACAGTTGGAGATCTATAGAAATCCATAGTTAGAGACAGCAGTAGGTAGGTAGAGACCCATAGTTAATAATAACTTCAAGCAAACAAACAGCAAAAAAACATTTTGTACAACCAGGCTAGAAAAATCAAAATATGCCAGTTAAATGAAACACAGTGAGAACAGGACAAAACTTCGGTATTCCTTATGTGCCATTCTAGCTGGTCACTGCTTATCCCTCTCCTTCATTATATCGAGGTAGTTGAGCACCTCTAGGGTCCTTCTGCCAGCCAAATTCAGACACTCGGCGTCAGAGGAAAACGCCGCCATTCCTGCTGCGCTGCCTGTGCCCGCAGGCTGCAGCGCCTCATGTGCGGGCATTTCGTGCCCTCCAGCGGTGCCCGCGGTGCTGGGAGGAGGGAGCCCGCCGGGGCTGCGGGGAGAGCGGCGGGAGCTCCCGCAGCTGCACACCTGCGTGGTGCCACACTGGGTGGCCACATCCACCTTCTCGACTTCTGTAACAGAGCGCTCCGTCTGTGACCAAACATCGCGCCTGGTACTGCGAGTGACACGCTCTCTTTTAAGGGCTTGGCGCAATGAGCTGCCCTCAGATGGGGCGGGGCGGTTCTCATTTTCCTCCTCTGTGGCACATAAAACAGAGTCTTTCTCCTGAGGACGGTTTGCTGCTTCTCTAGTCCAAACACTGCTGGGCTGGAGAGGCACGGTTCTGGTGTGAGAGGTCCTGGGGGGCTCTGTACTTGCTGAGGCTGAGATGAGGTTGGCCTCCTCTATCTTCAGGGACCGTTCATTCAGATATTGCTTCTTTTTGGCTGTGTCTTCTGCTTCAGACTGTTTGAACAGAACGGTGTGAATGCGACTGTTTAAATAGTTCAATAACTGAGGACGAGTTAATGACTAACTAAGAGCTAAGGTAATGAAATAAACAGAAAGTCCAGAATTGTCTGGGTTTGGTTGTTTGGGGTGTCTTTCAGTCTTTCTCCAGGAGTGTACTCCTAGCCTTTGTTGAAGAGAAGGTGGGTAAGGCGGACCTTCACTGTCACACAGAATTTATATTGCAGCATTTTTGTGTTCAAGAATAGCCAAAAACATAGAATGTGTCAAATCATCCTGCCTTACAGGCATGTAATGTAAGGCAGCTATACATCAAGGAAGAGAGCAGAAGCTTGCTTAGCATCTTCCCACAGTCATGTTACCATAATTCCACAAGGCCTGGTATTAGCAAGAGACCAAACAACATGTCTGTTAAACTACTTAGGAAAATTAACAACTAATCATTTCTTGTCTTCCTCACACATGTAGTTGCTTTGTACAAAACAAAACCATAAATAAGATTCCAGCTACATCCACTCTTAGATGCACTCAGGCATACAGATACCATTCAAAAGAACCCCTGCAAACGCACGAAGGGGCAGTACTCACCGTGTCAGGACTAGAGCTGAAACAGCTCTCTGTCTGCCTTGGAGAGTAACTGGGAGACTGGCTGCTGAGTGATGACTCCGCATCTGAAAAATGAGATGAAAAGGAAAGAAAGGTTGGTCACCAAAAATTCCCCAAACATCCAACTCTCAAGTACGGCATGCAGAATTAAACATTACTACTTCTGATGCAGTTTTAAGATACTGCTTAATGAATAAAGTGTTAGCAAGGTCAGTCTAGGTCTTGGCAATAGCCGGTTCTTCTCCTCTCAGGACAACACATCTTAACACAAAGCATGAGACAGGTTCCCCAAAGCTTCAGCTATGCACCAGCAGCAGAACTGTGCTACCCAAAGGCAAGGTCAGGTCGGACGGGCCTCTGAGAAACCTGGTCTAGCTGAAGATGCCCCTGCTTATGGCAGTGGGGTTGGACTAGATGATCTTTTAAGGTCCCTTCCAGTCCAAACTATTCTATGATTCTATGAGAAGGAGGAAGGATTCTGCAGAGCAAGGGCAGGGAGAGAATGCAGCAAACTGCCTGCATACATTGGCTGCTGTACAAGTTACATGGGCTTATGGCCATATTTTTCTCTTGGAGGCCCTTGGGAGATCTTCTGCTCTAAAATGCAGCCAGCACAGCTGACCCCTACAGCTACTGAGGGAGCAAAAAGGATGTGGGATCTCTCTGCTGACTCCCCTCACTGTCCACATGTGGAATGACAGCATACAGTCTAGTGGAAGAGAATAAAGACTAGTAAAGACTAGACCAGTAAAATGGCACATGTCAAACATCTAATGAAGATATTAATTCATAGAGAAAATATGTCCAAGATTTTTTCCAACCAACAGAGGTTGTTGGTTGAAAGAAAGAAAGAAAGAAAGAAAGAAAGAAAGAAAGAAAGAAAGAGAGAGAGACTGGCATTTACTTGGCATTTTACTATGTGGTGATGTTGGTAAACTTGAGCTGCAGTGTTCAGATTAATACTCTTGACCTCTCTCGTGGATTATTTTTTTTTGGTTTGTTTTTTTTTTTAGCAGTTATCCCTACGTTTAGAGCTGGCCTTTCAGTTCAGGGGACAACTTTGGAGGAAACAGGACAATGAAAAATATGTGTGTAATACTCACCAAAGAGAAGTTAACCTGCATTTATCTCTTCAAGGAAAAGCAAATACAGTAGTTCTTTGTTACCTGGTAATGCTAGTCTTCTTTATACAGTGCTGTGTGAATCAAAAATACAAGCCCTCATAGAATGTAACATCCTAAAAATATCAAAACGCTTCTCCCTGGCTTTAAAAGTAACTGTTTCAGTTTCACATGTAGAGAAAAATTTGATTTTTTTTTACTTAATAATGTATAAATGGTACTAACCCTTCTCCATCTCGTGAAGATTTGAACTCACTCCAAACTTACACTCTTTCTCTTGTGCTGTTGTGAACTTTTAAAAATAAGTAAGTGTTAATAGTGAGGGTTCAGCTAGATCAGCACCTCAGGTTAATTGAGGAACATTCAGTTTCTATGTTACATAAAGGAGTCACTGCACTGTACCACAAATTATCTCAAGAGGTACAAAACCCTGAGCAATACTGTATGTACCTGGGTGACTTCTATGGGTAAAATATCTACAAGAGTCTTTATATGTATACTGGCATAAAGTTCCTTTATAATACTGAAGTGTCCTGCATGTGATGTCTGGGCACTGCCTGCAGAATCTAATCCTAAGGGTTAAAGGGTAACTTATGCAATGTATGTCAGGCATCAGCTTAGGCGTGAATTGAACCATCTAAACTATGGACCTGAAAGGGCTGTCTATCTGAACCACTTAACAAGAAGCTGTTCTTTCTGGCTGCCCTATCTAAACCATGAAGGAAAAGCAGCTTCCAAAGAAGTTAAGTCGGAGAAGCTAAATTCAGTTTCTAACTGTTGTGGATATTCCTTCTCCACCTCAAAAGAATAGTGCAAACGGTAGGTTTGACAAAAAAAGGTCTCTTTAAAAGTTACCTCTTCAAATCCAAAGAGCTGGTTCTGTCTCCAGGCTGATTCTTTCACAGACTCGTCATCACTGAGGGATGCAAACACAGAGTTTCGTAAGCGATCAGAAGCTTTGGTAAGCTTTTGGTAAGTGCTGGTAAGCAATTTCCCCTCCTGTACTTTTGTTTTCTTTCTGAATTGAACTCATTACTGGTGACTTTTTTGTCTTCAATTTTTATTTTGTCTTCAGCAACCATGAAATGTTTCCCACTACTGAGATCATTGAACTTATTTCTGAACCTGAGATTTAACAAACTTTTCTGTTGAAATGCAAAACATAACACGAGAGATGGCAGAAGATAGTGCTGCTTTGTAAAACAGAAGTTGTTACGGATTAGAGCCTTTGCTAAAACAGTCTTTTGTAAAACATGGGGCACTCACATATGCTGACTTTAGCCCAGGGAAGACACTAACTTCCTCTGTAGTCAGTGGAAGGAGACAGGGTCTTTTAGAGGGCAAGTCAGAGCACAAGTTTAACTTCAGGGATTGAAAATTGTCCCATGAAGCAGTCTTTCTCTGTACTTATTATAGGCAGATGAACAACGGTACGAAGGACTTACGTGCGCATGTTTGTTCACATAATTCACTACTATTTTACTGGGAAAACTTGTGTCCTCGGTAATACTGTTTAGCATTTTGCCTTCATGTCCTCTTAGTGGGATTTCTCCAATTTAGCAAGGTCTCTGCAGCTACCCCTAGTTTGATAATTTCTATGGCACTCACCTTTTTTTTCTTGAATAGTTCTGTACATTCTCCTTTAAGTTAATCTGCTGATCTTGGTGATAAGCAAATGTCTCTAAAATGAAAAAATAAGCCTTGATTTTAAAATGCAATTTGAAAATATATGTTTCTGTCAACTTTCACAAATAATTGAATTAATTTGATTTAAAATTAAATTACTGCATTCTGAAGTTTCATGACATGTTTTCTGCCAGGGCAGACACATCTCTGGTTATAAAAACATATATCTCTAAAAGGAGAACAAACACCAGTATCTATGTCCTTAAAATATAGACACTCACCAATTTTTTCAAGGTTTGCAGGTTTTTCTTTCTTTTCAGAGGCTATGAAGCAGTGCTCTCCCTCATGACACTCCTGCCGGTGGGTTTTACGAAGTCCACTGGTTTTCTTGTAGTTTGTACTTGAAGCATTGTTACTTTTAAGTAAAACCTGTTCTGGAGCTGTGAAAATGCCTTCAAGATGTCTGTCTACAGAACGTTTTTTGGTACTGATTGCAGGATAAGGCTCTCTAGTATCATAAGGATAATTTCTGTCAGTCATTTGATTTCTATCATCAGGATCAATGAAAAAAATGGCAGTACTGCTTTGATTAACAAAAGGATTACAATTATTTGTGGAAGGATTGTTATGGATTGGTTGGCTCTCATCTTCAAACAGTGCCAGAAAGGAACAATCACTTCCATCTTGGGGAGCTTTCAGTTCTGCAGTTTCTTTCACAACATCAAACAATAGTTCTTTTATTCCTTCACTGTTTTCTGATTCGTTACTGGTCATTATCACAGGATTTTTCCTGGCAGAATTCATATAGTCTAGCCTGGGGGTAGAGGGAGGGGTGGAGAAGGGGTAGAAAAGAAAACACAGTTTGCTCAGTACATGAATAAGCAAAATACTAACTGCTAACACAACAAATTATGATAACTTGATGATAAAAATCTGACTTTACTCATCACACTTGCTTTTGTCCCAAATGTACATTATTTCAACTGAAAATGTGTCCTGTACTTTATTTCCACTTCATAGTAAGGTTGATTTAAATGGGGTTCTGGTTCTTGTTGTCTCCAAACATATAAAGACATGGAGCACATTCTCCTGAGTAGGGAACTGTGATTTATAAAATCAGCCACAGTATGTCACTGCTGCTCCACCAGCTGACCAAAGAAGTCTGCTTTGGGGGGGAAAAAAAAAAAAAAAAAAAAAAAAAAAAGAAAAAGAGGAAGACCGCTTCTTCTGTTCATAAAAATTGTTCTCCAGCTCTCTCCTGTACTGAAAGCCCATAATAAGCTCTGTGTACTGCTTAATTCCTGGTCTCTTTAGCAAGTGAATTCCATTTGTACTTGAGGTCAGTAATCCTAATTCAGCACAGAATTTTTCTATTCCAGTGTCAGGAGGCCAGTCAGACATTTTGTTTTGCCCATACTTCCCTACCTCATTTCTGACAGTAGTGGCTTTGAAGATGCTATCGTGCTGGCATCATTAGCATGAAAGCTATCATGCTTTCACTTACTTGGCTCTTAACCTAACATTTTCACTGCTTTTGCTAGGCTTGATCTGTTGACTGACCTTTCAGAACATCTGAGCAAAAAGTTGAGAGGCTTGTGAAGCACAGAGAACTGGCAAAAGTGGCCATTCAAAAAATGGCCTTTCATTAAAAAATTTTGAGCAATGCTATCAATGGAACTTGAAAACTGAAATGTAGCACAGAAAACACTTACTGGAGAAAAACACTGTGATGTTTTGATCAGCAAATACTTGAAACTGGATAAAGATTCTAGAGAACTTAAATGACAAAGTAGTGTCCATCTTACAGACACCCCCCGCCCCCTCCAACCCAAACAATTTTAAAAGCTAAACATGCTAGAATTTGTTTCTGGAGAAGCTTGGAGAGATCTACGTGAAGAAGGTAAAAACATTTTGTGAGGCATTTCAGAGGCTCCTTCTTCACTCCAGCTGAACATTTTGTAACACCAAGTAAAAGTTAATAGTAGATGAGGAAATAGCTAAGAACTATTCAGAGTGAGACATCTGCTATTTTTATAAGACATCTAAACTTTTTAGTTAATATTTAATGATCTCGAGGTGCCACAGCTGTCAGGTGTATGCACATTGATTACATCATCAGTATGTTACAATTACATTACATGATTGTATAAGTTTATATTCTACTTTTCACATACAATGAAAGAAACTCTCTTCCCAGGAGAACTGCCAGCTCTTGAGGTATAAGAATTTATGGTTATAATGGACAAAAACAAAAAAAGGACGATACAAAGAAATGGATATGAAGAACAGTTGGAAAGGAGATGTTGTTAGTGAGCCATGAATAATAGGCAGAAGACTAGGGGAGGTGCCATAAGCAGATGAGTGCAGGCCTGAGGGCCTGTGGAAAAATGAAAGGGGAGATGTAGGCGAGATAACGTTAGGTAGGGCTTTTAATGTAAAGATATTCATCGGGAATTCACCAAGATACACAGCAAGGTGAACGTTATCCTCATTTTAGGTTTTGCTGGAGAAAGCCAGGAAAAACTAGGAGAAGAGAGAAAGAGAAAGTTAAGGTGGCTAGGACTGGAAGCTGATGTGTTCATCTAGTTATCATGTGGTCAGTGAGTTTATCAGTCACCTGATTTGCAGGCAAACAGGCTGTAGACACTTCAGGAAGTGCAAAATAATATATGGCCTTTTTATGGCTCTATCCAGCCAAAGCTGGAGACTGATAGGAACTTTCAATCAGACAGCAGACTTACAGAATAAAGAGCAAAGGAAAATTAGCCCTGTAAAGAACCCTAGATCCAAGGCAAGAGCCCTGGAAGGAAACTGAAATAAAATGTTCAGTATAAGAGAGTCTGGCCCTAAACCTCTGTGATTAAAAAGATTTTTAATCAGCACATAAAAAAGAAATATATTCTAGATTTCTATCCATTCTTTTAAAAAAAAGTGTATATTCTTATAGAAGTATTATTGAACCAATTCTAAAAAAGTCTGCTATAGTAGGATCACATATGAAAGAGAAGGAAAAAAATGCTTTGTTCCTGGAATCCCAAATGTAAACAATGTAGGTGGAGAAGTTGCTCAATGGCTACAACATCAAGGTCATCAGAAAAGCACCTGGAACAGTGACCAGAACTAATGAAGCTGGGGCAGCTACCCTCCCTGTGGCCTCTTAGTAAATCTGTGTTTCTCACTCAGGGTGAATTCAGTAACAGCATCATGTGTGTGAAGTCGCAAAAAATAGATCATGGTTCCAAGTGCCTACCTGAAATTCACATTTTGCCGCCTTTAAGGAAATGTTAAAAGGTCAATATGTTCAGTCTTTGCATTTAATTTAAATTTCTATTTGAAAAGCACCTAAAATCAGTGACAAATCAAGTAGCAATAAGTTTCAGATTATATTAGCATTTTTCTTACTTAAACTTGGCTGTTATTTCTCTCTTTAATGTAAAATCACTGCCTACCTATGCAATGACTTAAACAGTTCCTGAGGCACTGTATTTGACTTCCTGAAAATACATTGGCTTGGAGGTTTTGTAATCCAAGGGTCTTGATCAAAACTATTTCCTGGCTGAGAAAAGAGTAGAAGCTGTCAAACTCTGACTATATATAATAGTTACAGTGTTTAAAACTTTAAAGTTGGGTTTCCAAACAACATACATGTTTTCTGTCTTTACAGTAGAAGCCAAAACTTCCTTAGAACCCAACTGAGTTCTGTATAACTCATACTTTTCCATATTTGTGCATCACTCTTAATATGCAAAATGTCCTTTTAGCACCCCATCCTCTCATAGTATGAACAAGCTTGATAGACTGTATTAAGCTGGAGTTCCACTGAAGATCACATAATCATAGAAAGCTGTTGTCTGGAAGGGATCTCAAGAGGTATCTAGTCCCACCTGCTCAAAGCAGGGCCAGCTTCAAAGTTAGGCCAGATTGTTCAGGATTGTTCAGGACTGAGATTCCACAGCCTGTTTGGATGGCCTCTTCTGGTGCTTAGCTACTTTTGTGATAATATTTTTTCCTATACAAACAGAATTTCCGTTGTTGAAATTTGTGACTTTTACTTCTTGCCATTTCACTGTGTAACTTTGGCTCTGTCCTGTGCGTAACTCTGTTTAGACTGTGGAAGACAGCAGTTATTTCACCCAGCACCCCCATAGCCTTCTCTTTCACAGGCTATGAAAGCCGCCTTTGCTCAGTCTCTCCGCATTCATCATGTGCTCCAATCCCCTAATAATTTTTGTGGCCCTTCATTGGCCTTGCTACAGTTTGTTGAGCTCTCTCTTGTACTGGGGGTCCCAAAACTGGATACAGTATTTCAGATGTGTGCTCACAGAAGCTGCTCAGAGTGAAATAAACACTTGCCTTTGACTGCTGGGTATGATCTTTCTAATACAGTCCTCTGTGTAGTTGGTCTTCACTGCTACCAGGGTGTACTGCTGACTCATATACAATTTGTTGTCCATCAGCACCCTCAGGTCCTTCGCTGCAAAACTGCTGCCTAGACAATCAGTCCCCACCTGCACCAATGTGTGTGGTTATTTCTCCTGTGGTGCAGGGCTTTGTCTTTCTCTGTGTTAAACTCTGTGAAGCTCCTGGTGGCCTTCTGTTTGTCAAGATCCCTCTGAGTAGCAGCCCTGCTACTGTAATGATCACTCTGCCAATTTGATCAATGCATGAACCTGCTGAGGTGCTGAGGGTGCATTCTGTCCCATTGTCCAACTCTCTAATGAAGATGTACCAAACTTAGCATTAATCTCTGAGGATCCCAGCCATTACTGACCTGTTGCCAATTCGACTTTAGCCCACAGACAACTACTCTGAGCATGATAGTAACAGCCATTTTTTTACCACCTTATTGTCCACTCATCTGGTTCATACCACCCCACTTTGGCTACTAGGATCCCATGGGAAACCTTGTCAAAAGCCTTCCTAAAGTCAAGGTAAATAATATCTGCTGCTGTCCCTTATCCATAGAGCTAGTCACTTCATGGCACAATGCAACCAGGTTCATCAGGCACAGTATGGCCTTGGTAAATACATGCTGGCTGTTCCCAGTCACCTTGTTCTTCATGTACCTTGGAATTGCCTCCAGGAGGTCTAGTTCCATAATCCTTTCAGGGACAGAGGTGAGATGATGCTTCCCCAGATCACGCTTATGCTTTTGCAGATGGGCATAACATTTGTGTATTTCTTGTCACAGAGAAGCTTTCCTGATCATCACTGTCTTTCAAAGATGATAGCCATCTGCCCTGCAGTGGTGTCTTCCAAATCCCTCAATATACTTGGATGCACCCTGCCCAGTCCCACATATTTCTTTATGTCCAGGTTACTAAGGATTCCCTACCTTGTTCCTTCACTACTGTTTTGTACCACTCTCCCCTAAACTCTCTACAGAGCTTGAAGATGTGCCAGAAGGCAGACCTTGTCAGAAAAGCCTGAAGCAAAGTAGATCTTGAGTGCCTCAGACTTTTCCATGTTGTTTGTCACTAGGTCGTCAACTCTATTTAGCAGTGGACAGCATTTTCCTTGGTTTCCTTCTGCTGATGACATACATACAGAAGCCCTCCTTGCTGCCCTTCTCACCCCTTGTGAGTTTCGGCTCTGGCCATCCTAATGGTCCAAGCTCAGGAGCTCAAGCTATATTCTTCCTGGGTGACCCATCCCTCCTTCCACACTTCTTTTTTTGCATTTGAGCTCAGCCAGGAGTTCCTCAGTTCAGCCAAACTGGCCTCCAGGACCTACTCATTCTCTTGCACATTGAGGTGGACTGTCCTTGTGTTTTGAAAACATCTTTCTTGGGCTCCTTTGTCCTTCAGGTCAGCTTCCCATGGGTTTCTGTCTACCCATTCCCTGAACAAACCAATATCTCCCCTTCTGAAGCCCTGAAGTACTCCTTCCTCATTTACTTCAAGACTTTAAAATACCACTGGTGGTACATGTAGAATTTGTTATATGATTTTCAAGAAATAGTATATTTTCTAAAGTGAAAGCATATTATGAGACAACCCCTCTATTTGCTATTGCTTTTCTAAGGATGATTCTTTTAAGAATCCCAAAGTTAACAAAAAGAAAAAAATAGTAACATGCATCAGAACAAATAATTTTCAATCATTTCTTAAACTTAACTTGAGTTAAACAGCATGATTTTCTCAATCCTTTTAGGAGCATTGGGAATACTGTAAGAGCTATGTTACTCACTGAGACGTTGCATGATTACAAATTAGGTCACGCTGATTACCTGGGATCATACAATACCCAGTTATATTAATTGTACATTTAAGAAAGCTGTATTTATAGCTGTAATACATTTCCGCTTACTTTAACCAACTTTACAAGCCTGAAACAAAAGAAAGCCAGTGATATGCGACTCACTCTCTCTCTGCAGATATCAGTGATATGGAGAGCTCGGTTAACAAAAGCTTGAGTTAAGCACATTTCTTAGCACTAAAAGAAATACACTTGTATATATGTAATATTCATTGCCACCAGCCTGCAAGAAATGTTGATCATTCATCATTATCTTCACCATTATACTAATTCTACACCCCAAATAAATGAAAGTTAGTTTAAAATAATTCTGTGGAAATTACAAAATATTAATCAAACCTGGTTTTGCAGCTTCTCTTCATAGGTCTGTTCCCAAGTGTTGCCCATCAGGTTTGTGTTGAAATTTTCTTCTGAAAATTGTGTACAGTTAGAGGACCAAAAAATAGAAGAGGACAATGGACAGGCACTGAAATCTCTTGCTATGTTGTCTTCATGTTCCATACTAGAGTCAGCATACGTTAATTCTGTTACTTCTGATAACTAGACAAAACATTGCAAAGAGACTTTTTATTTATCTAAAACTGTTTTAATGGAAGCATAAAGTTCAAAGTAATAAAACCTTTCTATATCTTTTACATCTCTCCACATATATCACACGCAAGAGAAAATTTTCATGTATTCTGATATGATTTTTTCATGAAAAACATAAGGTAATAAGGGCTTATTTCAGGGAAACACATAAGTACCTACTTAAGTTGAAGCGTGCTCATAAATGGTGTCCTGAGGAGAGATGAGTATAAACACATTTTTAGCTGTAGACATGTAGGTAAATGATCTGCTGACTTGGTTCTTAAAGAGTAAAATGAAAAATATTTTACTCCATCAAGGAGAGAATTCCAGCATGTTGTGATACCAACAATGTTGCCTCAAGCAGATCGGAACACAAGGAGAAATTTGAAGGCAAAACTCATGAAATGTCACTGTATCCACAGCTACATGGAAGTAATGCCTGTAATCCAGACTTCCAGTGAGAGCAGCGCAAACTACTCATGGAGTGCAAAAGCTTTGTACAAAGTCTTTGTACCACAAAACAGTATATTTACAGAAAGACAAAAATTATTAATTTTATAGCCCCTCTTTCCACTTCATAAAGTGGATATATCTTAATTACTTACATTGGATATACTTCAACTTATGAAGATTTTAAAATAGTTCTTTGCAACATACAGGCCTTAGACTTTGTTTTTTCATCCATACATTAAATTAGCTTTCTGGGTGTGCACACTGCATTATCATGTGTTTTGATGAACCGATGTAAATCTATCCATACAAGTTGAGGAGAAACTTAACTATCATTTTGATCCGTGTCCTGGTTTTGCCTGGGATAGAGATGGTTTTCTTCCTAGTGGCTGGTGTGGTGCTGTGTTTTGGATTTAGTATGAGAATAATGTTGATAACACACTGATGTTTTGGTTGTTGCTCAGTAGTGCTGACACCAGTCAAGGACTTTTTAGCTTCCCATGCTCTGCCAGGTGCACAAGAAGCTGGGAGGGGGCACAGCCAGCACAGCTGACCCCAACGTGGCCAAAGGGCTATTCCATACCGTATGGTGTCAGGCTCAGTATAGAAACTGGGGGGTGCTGGCTGGGGGACAGCGATCGCTGCCTGGGGACGGGCTGGGCATTGGTCAGCGGGTGGTGAGCAATTGCATTGTGCATCACTTGTTTTGTATATTATCATTAGTAGTATTAGTATTAGTATTACTATCTTCCTTTTCTGTTCTATTAAAATGTCTTTATCTCAACCCACGAATTTTACTTTTTTTTTTCCAGTTGTCTCCCCCATCCCACTGGGGAGGGGGAGAGTGAGCAAACAGCTGTGTGGTGTTTAGCTGCCTGCTGGGTTAAACCACAACAATTTGTTATTTCTGGCCACACTACATCTGAAATACATCATCCCAGTATTCAAGAAACAGATGAAAAAAAGTCATAAAGGAAAGCTGATTTAATGTGATATCCAAAAAAGTAGTGGCAGCTCATGGTGATCCTGGCTGAAACACATTAGACAGCTAAGATTTTCACCCTTACTGAGTAATTCTTCCTGACTCAAAAGGAAGGAACTTCTAACACTAGAAAAAACATCTGTCTTTCTCACTCTAGCAAAACATGCTTTGGCAACATGAATGGGCCAAGAACATACAGAACAATACTGTGCAAGAATCTTTTGCAAGCATCTTTTCCTCAGAGTCCTATCTGGTATGAATAGCAGGAGTGAGTGGAATTACATTTTCAAGCAAGTCTGAGAAACCGAAACTAAGTGTCCTCTAACAGATTTACCAGCTTTTTTTTTCTTTTTTGGTTGGTTGGTTTTTTTTTTTTTTTATATACAACAGTGGAACTGGCCATAAAAAAGCACCTAAATCCCATCTAGAGAATGTTTTTCACTGTAACCTCAACAAGTGTATGAACTTCCCAGTTGTATCACTGAGACTTGTACTTAAGTTCCTCATAAAGACTCACTTCTGTCTATGCTTCTCATATTTCATCATTTCACACTTCTGCATATTGTTTTTAATTTACCTGCTGTTGGCCTCAGTCTCTTTCCTATAATCTCTGCCCTTTGTGACTAGCTTAGAGCACAGATATTCTTAAGTATTGTGGAAAATGCCTAAAACAAAGTGAGCCTTTCAAGAAATATGTCAGAAATAGCAGGAACAAATATAAAATATGACTGGCAAATAACATACCAGTATAGCCTTAAAGAGGAAGACCACATGTTTCAGTATCCATGAGATTTGGTCACTCTTTGAAAAATCACTCAAAAATACAGTCACTGCTGCACATTTTTAGCTGTACATCGGTGAGAACAACAAATGTACTTACATTGTGCTGGTATTTTACTTTCTCTGAGAGATGTTGCATTCTGCTGTCCAATACTTGCTTTTGTAACCTTGTAAAATTAATAAAAACAGCCTATGAAATACAAGATATAAGATCTGTAAGATTAAAAGCATTCTAAGTATTAATTTCAAACTAATTGAACAATATTTTTCCACACATCTTAAAAAGGCCTGATTCTTAAGAAGTTATGAGCAGCCAGTGTGTGAGTCAGTCACTTTAGGATGTCTGAAGTTGGATGGGAAAACAGTGTAAGTGGAAAATGCTGTTTGAATAGCCTGCTCTGTGAGATAAACTTAGTGTATGTACCTGACTTGAGCAAAGAAACATTTATTTAAAACTCTCTCAGCTTCACGTGCAGATTTTTAAATTTTGAATACATTTATTTACTCTCTCATAGTAAGACTATCACTGGAATGCAAGGAGTGATTGTGAAACTTCTTTGTCTTAGGATGGTGTATTTATGTTTACTTAATACGCCAAATACAAGACCATCATAAAATACCTTTTCCAGAAGTTCATTATAGCTTAACTACTGCCTATTTGACACAAGTACCTGTTCTGGATGTCATCTAAGTTTGACGTATGTTGTGTACGTAGTGGTGACATGGGAAGCTCTATGTTGTGCCTCCTAACAGGTATTTTTACATCTTCAGTGATATTAACGTGGACCGGCTTCCTCATGCTCTCTGCAATGAAAGTATTTGGAATTTCTCCAAGCACTGGGCTTGGAGAAAGCTTTGAGCTTCCTGAATTTTCATTAGAGTACAGAAGGTGTTGTTTTAGCTTTCTTAATCCATTTAAAACCATATTTTTTTGCTTGCTTTGTTACTAGCAATGCAAGAGCTCTATTCTAAATGGCATTACAGTATAAAATTATTTACGGTCAGCTGCTGCATGTAGACAGGTTCTGTTGCCCTCCTCAGTCACCTTCTAATCTTCCAGAGCACAGGACAACAAACACTTTACAATCTGGTTTATGAATATGTCACAGAGGAAAAGAGTTAGGGCTCAAGTTGTAGAGCCAATTTTTAGGAACTTAATGATGGATTTTAAGAAAGATACTCTGAGTAAAACTGACAGTCTATTCCAAATGCCCCCCAAAAGTTATGAAAAAGGAAGTGGAATACAAATGGAACCATTCAATGGCAAAGGGAAAAATAAATTGATGTAGGGGAAAAGTAATGGATGGAATGAGGAATGTGCATAAGTGTAGGAGGCTTTAAAAGTGAAGTAGGCAGTAGCCAAGGTTATTTGACTCCTCTTATGTCCCAACTTTTTAGTCAATCATAACTTCTGTATTTACCTACAGATTTTTATTTCAAAAATAAAACAACACTTACTTGATCACTAAGTTGTAAGTGGAAGGACAAGAACTAAAATAATAGCAGTAATAGTTAAGGGTAACTGATTCTGTTAACTGTGAAGTCAGAACGCTGTTACACTAAACTCACCGGTGTTGTCTTTTTTGGTTGATATCTGGTTAACAACATATAGATTGAGGAGATCTAAACTGACTGCTGAACTTTTAGGAGATGATACTGCCAGAAGCTTCATCTTTGATTTAAGTTTCTTCTTTTCAAAGAATTCCTGTTTTTTTTTAAAAGAGAGAATAACTTTTTGACAGAAGCATCAACAACACATTAGCAGCATATATAATTCTTAGTAAACAATTCCTAATAGTAAAAGAACATTATTAAATCTCTCTGAATTCTCACACCTTGTCTACTGTTACTTAGTTTATTTTTATTGCCTTGAAAAAGACTGCAAGTATAATTTGTTCATCTTCAAAATAAATCACTGTTCTCTTGATGCCAAGAACATACTCCTTAAACAGTCATGTCTCAAACTTCGTATATGAGCATTAAAAATATTTCTTTAAAATAAAAGACATACCAAAATGCTGCAAGGAAAAAGTCTTAAAAAAATTTAAACTTGGGCTTTTTAGGCAGCTTGTAAGCGAGTAGGCAAATGAATCAGCAAGATTACATACACACGGCCATCTATAATGATACAAAGAGTTTATTGTTCTCCAAATTTGTCTTTCTCAACATAGAAAATAGTCTTGTGACAAAAAAGGAGGAAAAAGTAAAGAAGAAAAATCTCTAAGACCAGGACTTTGGAAAAGCTTTTTGTTGCAGGGAACAAAAAGAGATGACTGACAGTTTGAATATATCAGGCAGATAATTCTGGAAAATTTAGGAAACAAAAATCTCCATTTTGTAGGAGACTATTAAGAGTAACCCTAAAATCATTAGCATCAAGCACAGCAGATGAATAAATAAAACCAGTAAGATTTCTTTATTTTAACCACAAGAAGGATATCGAAAACTGAAGGCTATGCCAAACACAAAATAGCATTGGCTTTTCTTCTGAAATATAATTCCTCTCATGATTGTCGGTTACATGTAACTAATATACCCAACATGCTCGTTGGTAACTATTTTCCAGTATAATTTATTATAGCACAATCTTTAGCCTTCTAGGATGTTATCATCTATGGAAAATACCTGTTCTTCAGTTAAGAAGTAAATTCAGTCTGTGTACAAATCAACACTTGAAAATTCATATTGCTTTGGAGTCCACACACCCAAAATGCATCCATGTCCCTCCAGTGTCCCAGATGATTTCCTTCCCATCACCTCTAAATTACTACATTACTATTAATTGTGTAATAGCAATTACAGAATTACCACTGTGTTTAGTAACTTAGTACTAAATTCCTAAAAGCAATCCTGTCTTGGATCCTTTCCTGTTTTCTGTGTTCCACTGAAGCAAATTACATAGTTGTAAGGTAAATTATGCAGCTTAGACCAATAAATTCCTGAGAAAACAGGTATTTTGAGAACGCACAGGCCTCCAGGAGACTGGGAAAGCAATGGGGGCAACAAGCTGCTGGTTGCACCCACATTCCCTTAGGTGAAGTTTTTCATTTTAGACATTGTCTCCGTACTGTCAGCCTGTTTTTCCTTCTCCTGTATCTGCCAGTGCATGTGCTCTGTGCATTGTGGGGTACCAGCTTCAATGGTGGAGCTTCCTTATATTGTCTCTTTTTTTCCCAGCTGCTGAGGAGGAAAGTGACTTCTCTTACAATGGTTATAACTATCATCTCTTACTGTTTTCTTTCTTTCCTGTTTGAAATGTCTTCTGCCACGCCAGGGATAAACTTAATTCTATTATTTCACTTTCAGATTCAAAATGTAAATAAGCTGGCCTACTTTTGCAAATGCCAGCATAAAGTACCTCAATGAGCCTAACATTCTTTTATGTAGCCCATAAAAATAGCTGTGTATATGTGTGTTAGGCTAGCTGACCATGTGGTTGTCACTGTGAGGCTTCAAGCAATCCCATGTGTCAGCACATACCAACAAAATATAGTAACAGAAATAATTCAGTAAAACTTAAATTGGGCACATTCATTCATTCATGCCTTCTCCTACTCCCTCCTCTTCCTGCTGGAATTCAGTGTAGTAAACGTAGAACAAGATTTCTGTCCTAAAAGTTACATGCAGTCAGGCAAATGCATTACAACTGTTATGCCACAGTTTTGAGTCTCACTCCAAATGCTTTGAAAGCTTTTCCTAAGTGAATCAACTAAAGCATTTATATAACAATATAAAATCCAAGATGGCTAGAAATGTTTACCTTCTGCTTTCTCCTTTCCTGCTTTAATATGATTCTGCTCCTGAAAGATGCAAATAATTATTGTTTTAATTGTAAAAGTATAATCTCGAGTCATGGCTTGAATTTCTCATCAATGGTATTGAGAATTTAGGACACAAAGATATATGTTATGTTATGTTACGTTATATGTTACAACGGATCAAGCCTTCAGGTAGTAAAGTCAACATATCTCTGCTGATGTCACTTTGACTGATCCTGGTTTACTCAGGTAAGGATAGGACTACATTCTATCTTAGGGCTACCGAATACATTGAACATTCAGAAGGAAAAGCTTTTAGTCATTAGACCTGTAATGCAACTTTTAATCAATTTTTAATTTCTTAAAACATTATAAGAAATCTTTGTCAATATATTCATTTCTCCTAATTTTGTCATGCTGCAACATATTAGCAAAGAAAACAACAGAGCACAGTACAAGTTTCTACCTTTCGGGACTTTACACAATATTGTGAATATTTTGTAAAAAAGGTAAGGAAAATAGATTGTCACTACAAGTTTTATCGAGCTGCTGTTGCTTGTGCAATATAGGAGACAGTTATACCTTAAACTCTGGATCTGACTTGTTAAACATAGTCTTAAATTAATTGTCTATAGGACATGGTGCATAAAATAGGAGCTCTGGATCACTGCTGTGAGCAAGGTGCGCATGGCTGCAATCCTTGGGTCAGTAAGACTGGAACTTTTTTTTGAGTCAGAAATACAGAGTATCCCCTTAGTGTTACATTTTTTTCTTTTTTTTTTTTTACTGTGCATAAAATTAGAACACATTTTCTAAACATATGCACATAACATTTATCCTTGCAGTGGGTAGAAGTCCCAGTAATGGATAGTTTTTCTGACATCTAAAAAGCAATTCCCAGACTCACCCAAGGAATCCTGACAGATAATTAACAGCAGCAGAAAGGAGCGAGATGATTTGCTATTTGCTGAGTGCAATACTCCTACGTGCTGCTTTTTTGTACAGACAGAATAGTACAATAGGCATTTAGACAAAGTTGGGGCTGGTTTTTTTTCTTCAACAGAAGCTCTCCCTTCCCCCTGCTTCACACGGGCAACTTTCAGAAACCTCATTTTGCTGGGAAGACTTCCAGATGGGTAAAGCATTATTTTAGTTTGATTCTGCAAAGAGTCAGGATGATTATAAAGCTGTGTTTAGCAAAGCTACTTTCAAATGGCTGACAAAATCTGTGGTGTTTAAATGTCCAGTAGATAGGCAGATGGCACAGCACCTGAAGAAACTGAGTATTATCCTTTTTTTTTAACATTATAACTCAGTTGATGATTATTTTACTATTTCAATGAATCTCAGTAACTGTACATCTTTTTCCCCAAATGGTAATCACTGCCATTCGTGAGGGTGTGAGGAAAAGGCCCAGGCGGGACAGCCTCACCCAGCCTCAGCCTGTGGAGAGATATTGAGCCCAAACATGACCCACCCCGCCTGGTGTGGGAGGGCATCCACATCTCCTCACAGTCTGGTTCAGGAGGGGACACTGCGGCTGTCACACGCACCGTGGCCTGCTGGTCTGTGAGGGGACACCAGGCCTGAAAAACCACCATGGCCCTGCTGTTCTGTGAGGGGACACAAGGGCTGTTACACCCGCCATGGCGCTACTGGTCTGTGAAGAGACACTGGGTCTGTCACACCCGCCATGGCTGCGCCCAGTCTGTGAAGAGACACTGGGTCTGTCACACCCGCCATGGCTGCGCCCAGTCTGTGAAGGGACACTGGGTCTGTCACACCCACCATGGCTGTGCCCAGTCTGTGAAGGGACACTGGGTCTGTCACACCCACCATGGCTGTGCCCAGTCTGTGAAGGGACACTGGGTCTGTCACACCCGCCATGGCTGTGCCCAGTCTGTGAAGGGACACTGGGTCTGTCACACCCACCATGGCTGTGCCCAGTCTGTGAAGGGACACCGGGGCTGTCTCACACACCATGGCTGCACCTGGTCTGCGAGGGGACACTGGCTTAGCATGGAGCCATTTCTAGCAGCCTTTGAAGAGTTTCACTCACCGGCTGCCACCGACCCAGTTCATTTTCTGCTGTTGAAGAAGGAGGGAGGGCTGCCGTCTGTGGTGCTTGGGATGCAGAGGGGAAGCAATGGCCACCACAGGGACAGTGTGCCGCCTCCCGGCAGGGCCACAGAAGACCCTCCTGCAGGGCCTCCTCCTCCCTGGGAGCACCAAAGCAGCTGCTCTCCATGACCCCAGGCTGCCCAGTGCAGGCAGAGAAGAGGGGGAGGGTGGTAGAGGGACAGACAGCAAAAGGAGAAGGACGCAGAAAGCCAAGCGGGGCAGACTGATGGGATGGAGCCGATGCTCTGGTTGCTGCCACCCTTCCTCTACCACCAGCATTTCCATACAGGCTACTGCCAGAAGCCATTACTCTTTTGCAAGGGAATCACAAGCCTCTTGCTGTCCCAAGTGAGCCAAATTCACAGTTATTGGAATGGGTTACACAGCTGTTGATGTTTGGCCTTTCAGGCCCAGCTAGTCACTGCTACAATCACCATAACATTTAGGGCAAGAGAGAAGCACCTTCCTCCCCATCCTCCTCTTCCTCAGAGATTTTAGGGGCAATAGGGGAATCAATGAGCATTTTCTATTAGTAGGCGTTGTTGCCCTTGGAGCTGCCTGATGAGCTTCTGCGGGTAAACAGTGACAAACCCTCAAGTTGGGACGCAGAGCTGCGGGTGCTCCCCTCGCTCCCTTCCCCATGACTCACCGCCATCATTTCAGCAAGTGAAGGTACCTGTTTATAAAACAACCATTAAAATTCTATACAAATCTTTTCCTGCAGTGTTTCCTTACTGAGTTATCCTTAGCCTAACATTTTTCAGAGTACCAATGCTTGGTCATCATTAGCACAACAAAGTGGAGAGTGCTCAGAGCAGATATCAGGAGCCTAATATTAAAAATTACCCAAATTATCTTCTTTCTAATGCTTTTAATTTTGCTAGGATGTTTGTAGAATCCACAGCTTATAAAAGTGAGAATATTTTATAATCCACAGATTATAAAAGTGAGAAGATCTGCTTCTCAAAAAGAGAGAATGTTTTATCCTTGAGATATCTCCGGTATTTCCGATTAGTATGCCTAATTGTTTCTCATAACAACACTAGGCTAAAATCTTAGTAGTAAAATATATCTATATTTTAAGCGTGCGTGCCTCTACAGCTAGTATGATGGATGACAGACTGAAACATTATTTAACTCATTTTATCACTTGAAATAATCTTTTCTATTTTGTTTGCATTTCCATCTAGTGTAAATATTTAACTTGTTAATACTATGTCTAAAAGGTAGTTTCAGGCATGACATAATCCAATCCCTTTTACTTTTGTTTTTCTAAAACAGTACTGTCTGTACCACCCTTAATCTTACTCTTCCATGGCATTATCTGGATTTAAAGGAAAAGATTGCACTTTTCTTTATGTTTGATTTATTGAATCTGGTAGATAGCAGTAGCTCACAGAATCCAGAAACAGTGACATGGCAGCTTCAATCAATTATTTTTCAATATAAGACAACTTCCCCTCCTCAAATTATTTTCTGCAGATAAAGCTAAAATACCTTTCAAATGGTCATAAAATAAAGAATCAGTTCTTTCTTCACTGCAAAGTAAACAGTGAAATAAGATCTGAGATGCATATGACTTTCCAGTGTCTAAATATTGCACCTTGACTGTCAACACTTTGAAATAATTGATTTGAATTTTTGAGTGTTGATATAGTTTCAAAGAATTACAGGACATTATTATTAATTTTTAAAAGGTCATGAGAATGAGTTTCATGGAGCTGAGTTGCTTCTCTGGGAAGTGAACTAAGTATAGAACAGGGAGACTCCCCCTGTGCATCAGAAACTGAAGTTTAAAGAAGAAGAAAGCCTTGAAGATTTCCTTTTTTTTGGTAACTTTTTAACAGCCACTCTTCAAAATAACTACATCTCATGTTCCTTTGTTAGGAAAGTCCTATACAGGATCTTCTTCAGAACAGCTTTCCAACTGTTGCTAAAGTAACTGTTGCAGCTGTAGTCCTTCAGCACTTGAGTTTTCCCCTCTGACATGCTGCTTCATTACGGATCAGCTCAAGATTTAAGTGATGTAGCAAAGCAGTCCAAAGCAGTGTTCTATCTGTCTGATGTAAGACCGCATTTCTCCATGAAGGCTGGTGCTGAAACATTGACCGTGCAACTCTTGACACCCAGCTGTGGCTAAGTTCTCACAGAACTCCTGTATAATCAGAGAGAGGAAAGTCTTCTGGCAGGTAACTCGGCGCACCTAACTTGGGCTCCTACTCCACATCCCAACACCCAGAGAGGAAGCAGCTAGGTTAGATAACTGAAACTACATGAAATGAAAGCGTGTGCCACTGCTTGCAGCATTACTGTACCCTGAAGATTTGAATACCAGTCTTTCCCTTGAGTGAACTGACACCATTTATGTAAAATCTTACACTCAATGGAGACAGTGAGAGAGAAAGAGAGAGATGTGCTTCCAAATAATTTCTTAGAACTAACTGCACATGATTCTCATGTTTCTTAATGAATCTTCCACTTCCCAGCAAGTGTCCTCATCTAATGCTCAGTATAACAAAGGGATTACTAAACAGATGAATGTATAGTAAAAAAAAACAAACAAACAAACAACAAAACACAACTGGGGATTCTCACAGTTGGGTTTAAATATTTTACAACATTACTGAATTTTTTTTTGGTATTAAGATATTTTAGCTTTGATTTTTGCCCCAAATGTTTGATCTTGATATCTAGCATTAGGTAACTACATCCATCCATAGATAACTGCATAAAAGATGCAGCATAACTGAAATGCTTTTGAATCTGTTCTGGGTGGGAATTTTTGGTAATTTTAAATGCCAGTATACACTTACTTAGGTGCCTAAATATTGATCTAATTATCTAATGCTAGGAATGCATGACTCAAAAAAACTGAGTCTGTTCCAAAGGAAAGCTTTTGTTTGGCAAACCCAGTGCTTAAACTTTGTTTACAGAGTTGCATGGTCTTCTCCCTGTCAACGCTCCTCTGCCCATTCCCCTCCTTGAGAGACCAGCTTATGGAGAAATAAAGTAATACTACCCTTGTGGTGTTTTATACTAACCTGCTTGGGGGTTTTGCCCTAAAAGAGTTCTTTTAAAAAGATTGCTGTGATATTGCAGAGTCATGATAGACTCTGAGGAGGTTTACAATGGAAGACAAAACTTGTTTTAAAAACAAAGTTTCCCTTTTAAAAAGTAGTTCCTCTTGAAAGACAGAACTTTGTTTCAATTAATTTAATGAAAAGTCCTTCCCCCATTCACCTTTAAAGGGCAGAGGCCTTTTTAATTTACTCTAAGGGCATTAGTTCAAAGAATTCCAGAAATTGCAGAAAGCCCAAGGATTTTTATGTTTTACCACAGAACACTAATCTTCAGCCAAACATCTAAAGAAAAACACATTGGGCTTCCTTATGTTTGTGTACAAGGTATCAGCATTAGATTAGAAAAATGACAGTAAATTGCTGTATGAGAGAAGTAGCATTCATTTGGTATGAAACCCCAGTTCAAACACCTACAACATTTATTGAAATCAGTGATTACCCAGCCATTCAATAGATCAGTTCTGGCCCTGCCATATTGGAAATGGTGCAATGAGAGACCACCTCTTCTGGTTGTTTCTCCTGATACGCGCTCCTTGCTGAGCTGGATTTATTACGCTAGGTTTGAAGGAGTTAGGAGTCAGCATAAATGTAAAGGGATGGTGCCGTTACTCCAAAGACTAGATAGTAGAGAGGCTAAACAGTTTCCAAACATAGCAAACCAGCCACCTCAGAGTGAAGCACATAATCTACATGGGTTGAAATTCAAAGCACAGTTGGGAATAACATGGGATTGGATCTACATGTCAAACCACCAGCCAGGACAGTACCACTGACAACAGTATATTGACACGTTGCTGTATGAAGCAGATGCCATTCTTAGGTGGTATTATTTAGATAGAATCATTTTTTCACAGAAGGAGCTCTCAAGACGAAGTGCAGTCCTTGGCTTGATGCAGAACAATGCACAAGTTCTGGTTCAGAATCTCACACTGGAATCCCCACTTTACAAAAACAGTATTTCCACAAAGAGCAACAAAGACCAAAGAATCCTCTACAGTCGTGCTAAACTCCAGTAAGGGAACAATGTGAGGCTTGTTAAAAACAAATTAGGAGAGGGAGCTAAAAGAATTAAATCCTTACATGTGGCGAGGAAAAAGCTGAAGGATACCTGACTTGAAGCAAAGAGACAGAGTGAACCACAGCAAAAAGCTATACTGCATTCAAAAGAAGATAACAGAAAGGAACATGAACTTTGATAAACATAAAAATACAATTGGATGGGCCAAAAAGAATTTGGGAAACAACTAGGCAAAGGAACCAAACTACTAAATCATTCTTTTTACACATCAACCAGGAGCAAAAGCCTGCTAGAAAGTCTATAGGGCCAGCTGATGACCTAGGTATAACATGAGTGCTCAGAGGAGACATGGATGTTACAGCAAAGGCAAGTTAGTTTTTTTTGCATCAGTATTCATTGATGAGGAAACTGGGGAGAACTTTATGCAGGAATCCTTTCTGGGGAACTCAGCAGAGGATCTGTCAAAGTGAAAATAACAGTAGATGAGGTCAAAATGATCTTACCAAGACAGAATGAACACTTGCATAGCACCAAGACTAAATGGTACTCACTGAAGAGTTCTTTAATGCAGCAGTGTGTGGAAAGGACCACTTAAAAATTCCTCAGTTTTGCAGACTAGAGGGTAGCAAATGTGACACAATTAAAAAAAAAAAAAAAAA